>CALNHX010006049.1:0-96291 GCA_940337035.1 Agriotes lineatus | reverse complement strand
GTCAGCATCAATTTTACCAACACAATAACACCCAACTCCTTTTCAGAAATTGCAGAGGAGCCAGTTCTAAAACAATCAGACCACTTCGAGGATCTACAAACTTCACAATTGGAATTCCAGCAGCACCTAAAGGACATTACTTGGAAAACCATCCGCCACCACTCCTATCTATCCAGCGGGATAACAAGCAGCCTATTGGGAGGGGCTATTCTAATAGGAGCAGTCTACTACATTCGAAAAAGGATCAACCGAAGGAAGCATCAATCCAAACAACGCCAGTCAACCGTAGAAGAATATCCTTTAAGAACCCTTAATGTGGAAGAAACAATATAGTTTTCCTTTTCTTTTTCTTCGGCCTAAAATTGGCAATATGTTTAAACTTGATTTAAACACACATAAATTTTATTTTCTAAAATTTACGAAATCCAGTTGCATGGCTTTTAAATGCAATTTATTTAATATTGCTATCACCAATTACTAAATTTAATATGTTTAAATTAGATTAAAACTATATATTTCAGTTCAAATTTACGAAACATTATTCGTAATTTAAAAACCAGTGTTATTACACAATCGTATGAGTTAAAAACCAGGAAAACGCAATTCTGCACTTCTTGCATAATATCGACCCACAGCAGCGAGTTCAACGGGCGACCTTCGCTCGACCAGGAAATAAACCTGCACAATTGCTTATCTGCTGTTTTGTAATTTAAACACTTTGTCCTACTAAACTGTACATATGAACTTTGATATTGTTACTGCGTTAAGCATTTTTTATTTGTATAAATACTAGTCTATTTTCATAATAAAATTAATCTGCATTTAATGTTTGATTCATTCACTACCCTTTCTAAGCCATAATATTCACGGGGCATGAGGCTGTGCTCCGAGAGTTAGTGTCTCTACTGCCGTCCGTTTCAAGTACCATTGACTACATTGGTTTAAAACGTAAACACAGTCTTGTTTACGTGCTTGACGGATAGAATCAGCGCAAAGTAACGGAGTCCTGATACAGCCTCTCAGGCATCTCTGTTCACCATTTAATTCGAAAAAATAAAAATAAACTCAATAATAAAAACAAAAGACGTTACTGGATGACATTCCATCTTCTGTTATTACTGTTTATTTCCACAAATGTTGTGAATAAATGAATGCACAATGTGCCGCGCTGCAAATCGACGAACAGGCGGATCGCCAGCACACAACGCACAATACCAAGGCGATCTATATTGTTCCAGGCCATAAAACTGGGCCTATAAAGTGACCTTTGGAATGGCCTACCGCAATCTGACAACATGGCTTCACCAACCTTTAACAAAAAATGACTAGTTTTGGTCACTAAATAAACAATCTGTCAGTGCACTATCCCTGTCAGTGTGATGAATTCCAGTTGAAAAAATATATAAAAGCACTGCTATTTACATCGCAGTGCGTCACTTTACCGTAATATTCGGTTTAAAAACAATTCCTAATGGGTATATACCTAATTCTCCATTGCAAGTAAATCGTTACTAATTTTGACTTCATCTAAAACATAAATTCCTCAAATTAACTTGCCTGGAAGCTAATGATATTACAGTCAGAACAAGTCTCTTTATTTTATTACCTTTTATATTTGCTATTTTAAAGTTCTTTTCACACACAACACTAGCCTTTCCAATCTGCCAGTTCTCTAAATTCAAAATGCCTTTCTATTTTGGTGCCATCGTTCCACTAGATGGAAACTTGAACACGCTAACATATGGAGCAACTGATGAGGTGTCAGTTGACTTGCAGTTTGGTACGTAAAACTTCAAAGGCATTTTTGGAAGTTATATGACCTGGCTTCTCAAAATAGTTTTTAATGTCAAATATATTTCAAACAAACAAAACTTAGTGTGTCTTGGAATCTCCTAGCACACAATCTGGCAACAGAGCCAGTGTCATGGTCTGGAATAATATAGACAGCCTTGACAATACACATTTGTGCGGCGAAAAATGTGTCAGGTCATTTTGTATTTTAATTAGCCACCTAGACTTTAGGGCAGCGTGCCCGTATGTTAAACCCTTTTAGTTACTTATTTGGTTTCATCGCCTAATTCCATAATAATGATTTTGCACATATTTGGCCTCAAGCGCAGTATTTCTCGTCGGCTGAGGCACCCCTTTGTTGGTACTTTGACAGCCGGGTGCTAACGCTCGCAAGATTTCCGAACCTTCTAGAAATTACGCTGTTGGTGCGACTACGAGGCCTCGCGCTCTCTTTGTCACCGGACGTATTTGTTTTATTGGGCGCATCGCCATTGGCTGTCGAGAGTCACGTGGTAACGCCGTTTTGGCTCACGCCAGTTCAACTCAGGCCATTGAACAAGGGAGGTGTGTGTCGTTTAGCGGCGATCTTATTACGCGAAGGCGTAGGTGTGATGGAATTCCATGCCCGGTTCTACGTCGTCACGTAAGGGAGTGTTCCTTTAGCTCGTTGTGCGAGGATCCCGTTGAGGTAGGACATGATTGGGCTAGCTTTGCCGTCGTAGCGGCGTTTGTTGAAGCGCCAGCCTTTGTCGCCATTTTGGGCGCATCCAGACCATTCACACCGTCGGCCGTTTTAGCGGCGAATTAATTGCCACAGGCAACCTGTTTTCCGCCAGCTGGACCGCATGCCGATCTCTTGGGCCGTCACCAATAAAACTAAGGTATTTGTAACCATTGAATCATAACCATTGTTGCGGTGTTGCTTCCGCTTGTACGCTCGCTTCGCGGGGGCGTATTTGTGTGCCGCGGTACTCCATGTGACTAACTTCTTGTGCGCGAGCTTTGCGCCTAACCATATGAATAATTGTTGAACTCTTGGCATACGTGCTGTAAGGCGGCATCGCCAGTTTGGTCGCAGTAAAATTGCATGTGCGCGAACTTGATGTGAAATCATGTGCACCGTTAAAAATGTACCCTTCGCATCTTAAATTGTTGTCGCGAAGTGGCGTCGCCCGTTTTTAATCTAATCACTTCCCTCACTTGGGCTTTGCTGTGTTTGCCCAAATTATCATGTGAGCCAGATCACTTCTTATCAGGGCGGTGCCATATTCGCCAAGTTTTGTGCGAGACCTTTCGTATGTTAGCAACGGCGTCGTGTTCGGCTCGTTGAGTGTTACACGAAGTTATCGATCGCTTGGGCGGCGTAGCACCAGCTGTGTCATATTCTAAATTCGCCTGCGGGCGTTAGGCTATGTAAGCCCCCTTTTCGGCCAAATATATCTCAGTAACGCTGCCCCCTTTTTGCCTTGCGAATTGGATTTCTAACTAATTCGCCGAATCTCTTTGCGGCGCCGGATTCTGCCGACAGCTACGCTGTTCGCGTCGCCTTTGCTGTTGCATAACTCGATTTTTATAAACAAACGTTCCCTTTGTGGGACTCATATGTCAAACTGCTCTTGATTTTGTACAGTTATGGGTGTTGTTTAGTAACAGTAGTGCGCCCATCAGCTGATGCTTATTTATAAGAATTAACCCAATGTTTGCGGCACGCTTTGCTGCCCCAATGTAAGAATTGAATAATAGACGCTCATCTAATTAAGAGACGCTTTATTCTTGGTCGATTTGTGCATGTTCTGTTTCAGCGTGCGCCCATCATTGAGAAGATAAATGTACGGTGGGGCCAGTGAGATCAGAGCGTGCAGGTAAGCTTGGTGGTGACATTGCCGTGGCTGAAAGAGCTCCACTTCATGATCTAAGTATTTTTGCCATCACGAAATCGTTGTGTGAGTTTATAATTCACGAGTACCCCTATCGACGGAGTGTCTTGAATACTTCGCCCCCGTCTAACCGCCTAGGCCCGGTTTTTCGGGTTAAGACAGGCTTGGTGGCTCCCTCTTTATTTTACCGTTATTTACCGACCCTCTGGCCGTTACCCTTAGATAATCTCGTTAAGACCCCCCCCCCCCCTCCAACTCCACTGAAAGTCTAGCCGGCCTAACTTTCGTCCCGATTTCGTCCATTACGGCACGCGCCGGCCGTTTCGTTTATGTATGAGCCGGTGCGGTGTCGTGAAGACAGTTCAAGACCGTAACAAATGATGCACTTGCATTAAATTTGCCCCGCAAATAAGTGAGCTACATTTTGAAATACAACACACAACGTAAATATTTATTAATGTGTACGCGGATTTACATGTCGTATTTTGTTGACGTAATCGGTACTGATACTTGGGGTATAACTCGATCGCGTTCTAAATCGGCTCTAGTAGCACAGTAACGTCAGTAATTGTAGAACTATCAACCAATAATGAAATAAAGTAAATAGATAAGGATCTTCCTCAGACAGTGTATATTTGTCATAAAATCCGTTAGAATTTTTTTTTAGGAATGCGACCCCCGTCAATCGAGAGTAGATTTCGATGCCAATCGATAAAGGTAATTAACTAAAATTCTTATAGCAATATCTTTGAAACAATTTTTTTTAAATTTGAGTAACTTTTAGTTTTGCAGGTTGAAATTATGATTAATTTCATTACTGATTCAGATATCGTTTGTTCAACTTACTCTACGTTTAAAATTCCTTGAAATTCGAGACCAGACTTCCACACCTGCATATGATTCATCCGCACGTGAATTTAAACCTTGACATGCAGATCTTTCTTTTAGCCCTAAAATATTTTTATTAAACTTATATATTAGTTTAATTAATAATGCTAACAATAATGTAATATCATACATTTTCCAGTTCTCTATTTTTTTAAATGTTTTTTCTATTAACACTAAGCCGCAATCTTGTTTTTGAGCACTTTCTATAATCATACTCTATTGCTGATAGTTTATGAATTACAGGAAATATACACAGATGCACGCTTTGCAACCCCAACAACTACGGCAACAGGGGAACATCTGGCGCAAGAATTTCTTTCACCACCCGTTGGCGGCAGCATTGACTATCCGCTAATATGCCTACGATGCAGCAATGCAGCGTTGTAGCTCTTAGCTGATTTTATTGTTATTTATCGTACAATTATTTTAAAAAAATACCTTCGTTGATGTAATAGCTCATGACATGCTTCTTTATAGTTACATTTTTTATTTTTTAAGTAGAAGTTGAATAAAAAAATAATGAAAATTGCCACATTCACCTACATTCAACGTTGATTATCCAAAACTATTTTTTTCCAAATTTTAACTTTGAGGAAGCCTGGTTAGAATAACTGACAATTTATTGCAAAAAAATCAACAGGGTCTCTACGTTGCTTTTCGTATAATCCGTTAATTTCTGAACGCCGAAATATGTATAATTTTTAAATAGCTCGGAGACATCCTCTTGGGTGAGACGGCGTTGTTGCACATTGTTTGTATAGGGCTTGTGGTCTCTTTTCAGTTCTCCACTATCTCAAAGGGTTCGTATAGCCGTGTAAATATTGAGGAGCTTTGCTGTCTGTGTTTATTGATGAGGGAAATTTAAAGTCATTTGCCGTTACCTAAACTAACCCCACGTGCTGCGTGGAGCCTTATTATAGAGCAGAACTGTGGTAACCATTCATTCCTGTGGTGAATTTATCCCCTAACTTTTTATAGCGGAAGCTTATGCAGCAAAGTTTTGATACACAAATCCGATTTGTGCTGTTGGAGGTTACTATGAGATTCCTGTCCGCATTTCACAACGTCTAGAACAGTTGTTCTATATAGGTTTTGATCCAGCAACGCTTCCAGACGATTAATCAGGCGACGTCATTGCCTGTGCTGTTTCTTGCACACATCTTTAGCTATTTAAATAAAATAATGTATTTGTAACATTGGTACTTGACTTTGAAAGCTTCACTTCGTGTTCTAAAGAGATTATAACATGTATCGTTCAAGTTTATTGGCTCATATGTTGATTCATCGATTGTAACCACCTGGGCTTCGCCCTTTTACATTTTTAGGAGATTAAGAAGCAATTATTCTGCTGCTAAAAAGTACGTTTAATGCAAGTTTAAGACAACAGTTGTGCCAACCTTTACACGTTTTCCAAAACTATTAAACTCAGTACTTTGAGAGCCTAAATATCATGCTGTTTGCTATCTCATAAAGTAACATAATTTAGTAGAGGGGGGGGGGGTATACAGGTACTTGGTTAAATAGCTTTCTGTTATTTGGTTAGTACTACTGCTTAGTGTGAACTTTCGGTCCCCCTTTTCTCAGCAACGTTTTACAGCAATTGCTCCCGATTTAATTCTGAATAATATGCTACTTTTTAGTAATTCTTTGTATGGTTTGTGATCTTTGAGTGTTATTTAGGTTTGGTGTGTAATATTTACAACTTTGTGATTATCATTTATGCTTTTAAATGTTCTCGATTGTTTGTGGAATTTGCTTCCTCTGAGGCACTTGTAGTTAGTTGTCTCAAGCAATCAGCAGCGCCCTTAATTTTAATTATCACATTATCTAATGTAAGTTAACATCAACCCATTCTCCCGAGCTAGCTGGTGGCATGTTTCTATTCATTAACGGGCAATGACTGTTGTGTTTTGTATGTTGTTTTGCTATCCGCAGTTTCTATAATTTGTAATGTAGCATGCTGTGTGCATAATTAATTAATTCAATATTAATATCCAGATATCTAAAGGGTATCATGTGATAACAGTTGGTGGTAGATTACTGGTGGTAGTAGCAATAGGCAACCAAGGGGTTGTTTACTGCAAGTGAAAAAACTTCTTTAATTTTGAATAATCTACGTTTAATACGTCACGTTAAAGGGCTAACTTTTCTTTAGTTATGAGAGTAATATTGTATATTTGGTACGTGATAGCAAGATAGCCTTCTTCACGATCAAATTTGACCAAAGGTCACAATTATTATTCATATTATAATTTCAAGATTGTTTGAAACCATTTGAAGTGGTAATTGGTACTTAAACCATCAGTAAGTGAAACTGAGAGTGATTGTGGCATGCTGTACTACCGTTTATCAAGGTATTAAGAGGTACGAGAGCTACAACGAACTATTTTGGGTCTTCGACAACTTAAGGGAGGTGTTTGACGACTGCCAATTAGTTAGGAGCTGATAGAAAATACAGTCAAGGTACAAGTGAGCCTTCGTGAAGGTTAGTGTATTTTTATTAAGAAGTTTGGTACGACAAAATTAGTGGAAAGCATTGTAATTTAGGTTTAGAGCGCAATTTAGAATATTAAGTTTTCTAAATTTTCTTCGATTCGGGTACTCGACGTTTTCGGCCATTATAAGTAGAAATTATATCATTTTGGTCTAGGTATCTGTAATTAATTTTAACCTCAATTTGGAAAAAGTAATTTGATTAAATAATTTGACAACATTTAGTTTTGATTGATGATAATGTCAAACCAAGCATAATAATATAATCTAACTTAAAAGAAGATTCTATTAAAAGTACTAAGGAGTGTGATTGACAAAGAAGTCAATACAATAATAATTTTGTAATTCAGTATTCAATTATAAAGAGATTCGTTATTATAACCTTTACTCATTCAGCTGAGGAAGATAGATTCTTATTTGCTCAATAAACTGACTAGCCGAGGTAATTTTAAATAATAATCAAGTGACATAATTTCAATCATATATTTTCAGTGAGATATGTCAATTTTGAAAGTAATTCAAAAGCAACAAGGTAAGTGTTTAATACATTATTCTCGATACTACTTCTGCTAACTAAGCAATAGGGTAGATATCCAATTTACTAATTGTAATAACCATTCGGAAAAGGGTTATATAACAAATTTGAATGAACCTTAGATAGCTGTGGAACCTTGTGCCATTTTTTTTTATTTTGGTGGATTTTAGGTTGGTTGGTACAAGTTACTTTCGCAGAATCAGGATGCAGATAGTTGGTTGCTCGAGTAGTGGAAATTGTTGCGTGTGAGAACATTTTGGTTTTTGGACGTGTTTTAGTCCTATTGTTGGTCATATGAGTTGTTCAGCTGTTTATTATTTGTCTTCTTTTTACTTCCTTTTACTACTATAAAGGAAGTATTGGATTCACCCCAAAAATTCGAAATTGAGTTTTCAACAGATCTTCACGTTTTAGAGTCCCCTGATCCCGAAAAACATATTTTTTTTCATTGGTCTGTCTGTCTGTCTGTCTGTGTGTCTGTCTGTGTGTCTGTCTGTGTGTCTGTGAACAGAATATCTCAAAAGCGAAAAGAGGTATGGCATTGAAACTTCATATATAAGTTTTGTGTACTATGTAGATGAGACAGCAAGCTTTTGAAAAAAATCGCATAACCGGAAGTAGGTGTTTACTCTTGTGATTTTTCAGTTTTTTTCGATTTTTTCAAAAACGGCTCTAACGATTTTTTTTAAACTTTACATTTTTCTTACATTTTTAATGTGTATTGATGTGCGATAGGTGATTTTCCAGTTGAATACTTCTAAAGTGGGTTTCTTTTGTTTTTTTTTCTATTTTTTTTATTAACTCCTATTTTAAATAAAACACCCGGTATATTATTACATTTTTGAATTCACCTTAAAATTCTAGAGAAAATTTGTCTCTTCAACTAACACTCGATTTTGTACCGTTTTTGTAGAATTTGTAATTTTTGAAAATTTTTAACAAATGGTTAAAAATTAAAAATGAAATTTTTGACTAATTATAAGATCACTGTAAAAGGAAGTTGTGTGAGTGTATCACACCAGATTTTTTATTTTCTATTGTCCCATGTCCTTCAACCTATAGTGTGTTTTCGTCGGTGGAGAACAGAGCATTTATGTGAACGAAGTGACTGTTACTTTCCTGCTATCTACTTTTTCTCTTTTATCTGGTATGTTTACGACTTTGGTAGAAATTGGGACCCTCGGTATGTATTCCGTGCGTGAGAAAAGCCCTTCATCAGAAGGAGTGGCGAGAAGGGTGGTTTAGATGTCACTTCTCTAGTATTCTTTGATCCTCCTTTCCTGGATTCTCTTCCTCCCCTTTATCGCCAAAATGGGAACTGCAGTCTATATTGCAGATTTAGTATGTCAATGGGCTTTTATGGAATGATGGAAAGCTTTGTTTTCGTTCTAACAGTACCATAAGTTTATTATGAAGCTGTCAAAGGGGTTGGTACCTTGTGGAGATGTGGGGTGATTTCAGAAGATCTCAGGTTCGCGATGGGTTGTGACGAGGCTACTCACCGATGCAGCACTTAGATCTAGCAGTGACATGTAGTCCTGTCGTGGGGGTTGTTCTGACACAGTATATATACTTCACAGACCAGTAGCGAAACTCTCTGTCGGAACCTTTGATCTCAGGTATGCGATTTCTGTGACCTTGAATGCGGCGGCCATATTCTTAGCTGTAGTATTAGCGCGAAATTCAAATATTACGTCATAGTACTTAGCTGTAGTATTGGCGCGAAATTCAAATATTACTTCATAGTACTTAGTGGTAGAATAAAGAAAATAACAATGCAAACACAAAAATCAATTGATAAATATTTATTCTTTTGAAAATATGCGATTTGCTGGATGAGGACCTATTATAATTACAAAAACCCTATTCTTTTTGGGAGGTTTATTAAAATTAAAGGGTTTTAATGAAATCTTATAAATTAGATACAATTTTACAAATCAAACAGACTACTTGTCTTCGAACAAACTCTGTAGTAAGAATATAAAGTTTGCACGTTTTTCAAAAGTAAGTCAGGTCTGTTGCAGCTCTCTACCTATAACTTAGACCTAAGAGAATTCAAACCATATTTGTTTATTGAATAATTAAGTTTCAAAGTTTCAATTACCTTTCTGGATCTTTTGGGAAACTGAAAAAACTTATTTCTGGTGCTTTAAACTTCTGTGCTGATTTGCAATCCTTATATGCACACACGTCGCCCCCGGCTTTAAGCATTTTAACAAATATAGGTACTTACTAGGTACGAATTTAAAAAATAACCACACTCAAAGTTTTCAACACGCGAAAGAAAGAACACCTTCAAACCAAAACACGAGACAGCTGATTGAAGTGCGGCCATATTCTAAGCGGTATATTTTGGGACATGCGCATGAAATTCTCAAATCCTGAGTTTCGCTACTGGGGTTTGTTTATACTGTGGTTCTGAGTTCAAGTTCTCCTTGCGGTCACAACCGACTACACAGGAAGTTAGCTGTACTAAATAAGGTTCAAACCTTTTTAAGGAAGGGGGAGTTAAGACCATTTTAATGGGTTTATAATGTATATTTCGCCTGATAGGTTTGCAACTATTCATGCATCGTGTCACTTGAAATTAATGCTCGAGTTCTTTTGTTTTCGGGTGAATTCCGATTGAGACAACGTTATTGCAAGTGGGGTGTGAAGAAATTGGGGCCTTTTAGGATTTTCCACAAGCGTAAAGTGTTCGTATGGCCGTGTAATGTTGAGGAGCAACTCCAGTGTGAGAAGCTTTACCCTATGGGTTTATTTCTGAGAGAAATTAAATGCTCTCGATTGTTTGTGGAATACCAGTAGTTACAAATCGTTATTTTATATCTAACGTGTTGCATCTAGTGGTGCTATTTTATCATTATATCTCGTTACAACTTGGACTTCATTTGATATTATTACCTTCTTTGAAGCACTTAGTGGTTAGTTGACTCAAACAATTAGCAGCAAACGCGCCTCATAGAACGATTAGGAGCCGTTTATTTTACTTATCACCTTTTCTGAGTTAAATTGGCCACTATCAATTTTCCCAAGCTAGTCGGTGGCATATACTGTTGTATTAACGACCAAAAATATTGTAATTGACTACATTAATAAGCAAGTTTTTATCTTAAGTTATTCTTTTTGCTATAGCGAGCCGATGACACACCCTGGTATGTTCATGTGTTTCCATCAAAAGATTAAAAATAGTACTTAGAGTGCCACGCGTTTTGAAACTTCCAGATATTTATAGCAATACTATACAATAATATTAGAACAGATTACATGTTACATAAGTCGAAACAATATCCTAGCATTTGTCTACTGTATTATACTTATTCATAGCCTGCGTGCAATGAAAACAGTAGTAATGAGCAGTTTTGTATTTCCCTGCCCGCTGAGATAAAGTCGACATTACACAAGGTCGATGTTACTTAATTAGGAACCCATTTCTTTAAATTACGTTCGTGGCCGGCAGCATTAATTTCAACCAAACGGTGAAGCTGCTAACAAGTGATCAAAATGGTGATTTCTATGGACCGTTGGAAGGGAAAAGTCGCCGTGGTGCCGGGAGCGAGTTCTGGAATTGGAGCTGCTATTGCTGAACATCTAGTAATTGTCGGTTTAAAGGTGAATACTTGATTTTTCAATGTAAATACGAAACGTGTTCGTGGTTAGTTACTGTTACGTGTCATTTCAAGCAGTTTCCAAGAGTTTCTGGATAAGAATACGAGTATAAATAGATCGTCATCAAAAAGACGCAAATAACAAGCAAATGTGGTAGTTATGATTTTCAATTTAAAAAGTACAATATGATAATACCTATGAAGTATAGCAAGGTTATATTAAGCTATTTAACAATTACATCATTCAGAAATAAGGGATTGAAAACTGTTTTACGCTTTCTCTCACCCAGGTTCTAGTTGTAAAATTGAAGAAATAAGGGCCCCACGATATTTTATTGACAAATAGATATATGCTAATTATAATTTCTAGGTAGTGGGGATTGCTCGCAGAAAAGAAAAGGTGGAAGAGTTGGCAAAGAAATTGGAAGGGAAAAGCGGCCACCTCTACGCCGTTAAGGCAGATGTAGGTAACGAGGACGACGTGCTGGCTGCCTTCAAATGGATCAAAGCCAATGTGGGTCCCATTCACATCCTCGTTAACAACGCAGGGATTCTAAGGCCAAAGGGTTTATTCGATGGCGAAACGCAAAACTGGAGAGACACCTATAATGTAAACGTTCTCGGCCTTTGCGTGGCAACTAGGGAAGCTGTTAGAGATATGAGGGCAAACAAAATCGATGGCCACGTCATACATATCAACAGCATTGTAGGACACACTGTTCCAAATATCCCAAACCTTAACGTGTATCCTTCATCCAAGCATGCTGTGACAGCTCTAACGGAAACCCTGCGACAGGAACTGAACACCATCGAAAGTAAAATTAAAGTAACTGTAAGTGGGCAAACACTATGTATGTGCATTTTTTAACAATAAAATTACAGAGCATCAGCCCAGGAGCTGTGAAGACAGAAATAATTGAAATGAACCCAAATTTGGAAAAATTATTGAAAAATGCTCCAATATTGGCATCTGATGATATAGCCGATGCTGTTTGTTATGTGTTGGCAACACCGCCGCATGTTCAGGTAATTTTCCCGAGTGCGTGTCAAGGTGAGATTTCAGTGCAGGAAAGAAAGGCAATGCCAAATGTAAACGATTAAACTACAGAAAAGTTTGTCTAAAGCATAGCCAGAAGTTTTTTACGTAAAACGTATTGTGACGATAAACATGACTTTGACAAGTTGCAAATAACTGACTGCATATTATTTACTGCAGAACAATATTTTGCCGTGTAGTTTGAAAACATCGCCCCAGTTGAATTCTTACCGTGGGATGCACTGCAATAGAAACATAATTGTATTATTACTGCTGTTTCAGGTACACGAACTGACAATTAAACCTGTTGGGGAGGCAAGTTAGATAATACCTATGTTTGAGGCTTGTTAATGATTTTTTATTTAGCAAATACAACCAGTTATGCAAACATCCATTTTTATCTGATTCAAATGGGGATACATCAGTTATATCAATTTAAAAATATATATTTTGAATATTCAGTCTACGTGTATGTCGCACCTACCTGAAATGAATGTGATCCTTCCGCAGATTCTTATGTGACATGCGACTACGGCTTTTCTGTATTTTTTTTCTTTTCAAGTTCTTTCAGGTATATAAGACAAACAATTCTTTCCTCCAACTATTTGGTTAAAATGTTTTAGCATAGCCGGTTTTAATTTTTACACTTTTGTATTTATTCCTAGCCAAAATTGAATTAATATTACTTATGAGTGAACATTCTGATTACAGTTTGATTCAAATTGGGTGTACTATAAAAAAGTTGAAGTTGATATTATAAGTGGGGTATTTCGCGGGGAAAGTTTGGTGTACAAGCTCCAGGAATTAGTAGGAAATTAGAGGAATGAGTTGAGAAATTAGGGAAATTAGTTGGAGAATGAGGGGAATTAGTGGAAGAAAGAGGGGAATAGGTTGAGGAATTAGGGGAATTCGTTAAGGAATTAGGGGAAATCCCCAAGGAATTAGAAGAATTATTTGAGGAATTCGGGAGGAATATGAGGAATTACAGCGCAGCGCAAGCAACTCGAGACATAACCCTACATCTTTAGCAACGAATGTAAACGTCCCCCACATTACAGTACCCCACTACACACTTTCCTTAGGGTAAGTGCATTGTTAAATTGGTTCAGTGATTCGCACGTGTACCTATTATTGTAATGAAATAGAATCTGTTTTTTATTACCCTTTTTAGGGCTGTCGATGTCGCTCTCTTAGAACGCATTTCGAACATATGTTTACTGAAATTTTTGTCTGATTTTGATGAGTATTATCACCCCTTGAAGTTTATTAACCTCTTTTCAAACACCTTGTATATCGTTTCTTGAGGGCTATACGATTTTGCATAAAATACTTCCAGTGCCTCCGAAAATAATGCTTTACTTTATTTTTTAATTGGGCGACCCTGATTGTTTTACAATACAATTCTACATTTAAAAAAGGGCATTTGAAACTTATTTGTAACCTTTTCAATCTATATTATTATTGTTATATTTTTAAATGCATACATTGAACTTAGTTTATGTATGTTTGGATGCACTATCAGTAACCTCTTTGTACCTACTGGTTTAAAGGCTGGTGATTTGTACGCATGCGTTTGGCGGTGAAGTGCTCCACTTGACTTAGTTTCCGAGTTACAAAGTTGCAGCTAAGTTTTTGTGCTTTCGTAGCAACCATTGTGTCAGGTGTGTATCTTGGTGATGTGTTGACCTTGTCTCTTAAATCTGTGGTTCTAAGTAGAGCACAGTTAATTTGGTGCCTAAATGTGTGTCTTGATGTCAATTTGACGTACCTATCTGTTAATTGACAGAGTGCGGACACAATAGCTGCATCTTTTTTTCAATCACATAGTAAATTAATGATTGTCACATTGGCATCACTTTTCAATTGATATACCTGTAAATGTTTCCGAAAGAAAATATTAGAAGGTATTTTAACGTATTATATTAAAGAAAACTATTTGCTATGCGCTACATTTCACGATCTGTATGATGGAAAAGTGTACAAATAAATTAGGCGGAATTGTTATCATGTTTATTTAACAAATAATGAAGTTATTTTATACCTATCTTACTTCAATATACGCGAATCACGATGAAACATAACTTATAATTTAGCAGTGTCAATAATTTAGTTATTGTTACTAACACTGAACAAAGAGAAAAATTATATATTCTATTCAAAAGTACTTTAGAGTGAGAGGGAACAATGATCTGTCCGTACCCTGGTAAGGAGAAATACGTCAAATTAACATCAAGTCACCCTAGTCTCGCCGGACTTGATATCAACCGCCAACGTGGAAAAATTACGCCCACCGTGGATTCGAATGGAAGACTTGCTTATGCAGCCTAACGCTCTACCAGCTGCTCTATTCGGCTTTTCATTTTATTTATTTACTCAAAATAAACTTTTACTAAATTATTTCCTACTTTTCTATTACTGCTATGAATAAGGATTTCCAATCAGAAGTATTTAATTTAAAACCTATATTTATTGAAAATTAGTGGTAGGTATACAAAAAGATGTAGTTTGAAAATAATTGAAGGTGTTTCCACAGAGTGAGGGCGCTGTGGCTTACCTTAACATATGTACAATATTGAGTCGTCTTCTTTGACTCCCAATACAGAATTGAGTACCAGATTATATCACATCTGGTATGTTTTATTTTTACTAGAATATGGAGATCCAGCATTAGAGGTAGAGTAAACTACAAAAAAAGATACAACTTTGGTGCAGCAAATGCTACCTTTGCATTGAGCTGAACAGATACACCTTGATTAAACTTATATTGAATCTCAAAAGCAGTAAACTAAAACCTAATATGTTCAGTCCTGTGATTGCATCAAACACGTCAATCTCTATTTAAGGCTGGTAGATCAATGAGCTCCACGTATTCCACAGTAATAAATTTTAGTATAAAAAACATGCTGAATTAAATGGAAAGATTAAGAACAATGAATAAAACGAGTTCCACCAACGATTTATGGAGACCTTTACCTTTCCAAGGGAAGACAAAAGGCTCAAAAATAAAAGAAAAAAATACTAACTGAAGAAAAAAATACTTAATTTGGATATAAAGCCCGAAGTCGAAAAAGCTTCTCAGAATGTTTTAGCTTATAGGAAACAACTTGGTATCGATACAAAAGACCATTATTGGAAATACATACATGTTCCTTTCCTGAAATTTCATTAGAATTCTGGACTTACTAAGGACAACATGATAGGCACGAGCAAAAACGACGCTGCGGGCGAGAACGAAGTCGAAAATGAAGAAAACGAAATTGAAAGAGATCTAGTAAAAACAAATCTAAATAATGGGGATGATATGGTTTTGGAATTAATTGTTGATGAAAGCAATTTAACTTAAACTTCTTCTGAAACAATGACTTCGAAGGATTTCTCCGAAAAAGTGGGTAGTCAACGTTTATTCAAAAAATCGCCATATGTAAAATTCATGGTTTATAATAAGTCGTCAATAATTAAAAAATGATTTATGCTGCTGGCTTTGAATCGATTAAACGCAAGAGTTAGTATCGATCGATTGAAGCCCAGCTTAACTCTTTTATTTGGCATCGAAAGGAAGACGTTGATAATACACATACAGATTTAATCTTCTACTGTCCAATAAATCTAATTGGAATCTAGCCATTTGAATTAAAAAGGTTGGCCTTCTCCAATATTAACCGTAGATATACACTCTCACGCTGTATTTCATGTGAATAAAATGTTCATTTTTCATGGGGTATTATTGCAAACATTTCCACAATTTCTAATTATCTTCAAGATGTTGTTTTAACAATCATGTAGTTTAACATAGAAGTCGTATTTTGAGAACTGGGGTCAGAATTTTGAAGAAATTTGGTTGAAATATATGTGGTCGACGTTTTGACAATCTTATGTCGCCATCCGCAAGGTTATTTACATAAACAAACAAAACATTATTAACAAAAAATATCGAGTTATAACTACGATAGCTAATTGTATATTTAAGGGATTATGTGACTGGTGTTTAGCGTTTTTAGGAATGACCCATACTCAATCTGTATCTATAGACTTAACAATCTTTGTTTGCTTATCTTCAGAATCCTGAGGATGACGAAATAAAATTGTCGAAACTTCGACCACATAGAAATTGGTTTACTTCGAAATCCTGACCGTTATTTCCAACATACATCTTCTAGATCTAATTATATTGCTTATATCTTTTTTATTTATTTGAAGAGTAGATATTAATATTGTCACTTGGGTGTTATTATCTTAGAATAACTAGTATTATACTAAGGGTGTTACTAGTTATCGTTGTGGAGATTTAGGGGAATTACTAAGGAATTAGTATGGAATTAGAGAAATTACTAACAATCTTGGGAATTAGTGTACATAATATTTTTTCGCGGAATACCCCTCGATATTATATGTGATAAGTATTTTCCTTGACTACTACTGTACAACACTAAATAATACTACTATAAAAAAAAATTCTTTGTTTTAAAAGCATAAACATAGTAAACCATTAAAGGAACAAATGGCCAACTCTACCTTCGACAAAGTATATTTGAGCATAGTAAGTCCAATAGAGAAAGAACGATTTCATATATTTTAACTCTCCATTGGGAACTCACTAAATTTGTTGAAGACTACACATTGAAATTAAAAGATTCAGAAACAGTGGCTCCAGATTTCATCATTTCATTTACCTCCAATTTGCTATTTGATAAAATTCTTTTCAAAATATACTTTCAGTTTTTGGTCAATCAAATAAAGCAAAACATTTTGTCGTTCTATTTTAGTTTTTGTGAGAGTGCATTTTCCTTATCTTTAGTTTCTACAAAAGTGATTTCCGATGGACAGAAATGTTATTAATGAAAGAGATTACACTAACCTTGATAATACATTGTAAATAAATTACTCAAAATTTGATTTTTTTTAAGTAGAAGGTTTTAAATTGATTTATTTTAATATAAGAGTATTAACAAAAATTTTAGCGAAATAATCGCTTTATTGGAGAGTTTTTGGTCGACTATTCATGTAGTTATTTTTACGGAACATTGTCAAGTGACTAATACGGGACCTGACGCTATACATAGGTGGGTATAATTTATATTATAACGGGGCAAAATGTAATCAAAACGATTGCTGTTTCGTGTATATTAAAAACACATTAGTATGAAGCAATATAACCCTTCAGTCTTTTCCACGAGTTTATTAGTTTTGTAAGCGACAGGTTTGAAATCAGACTGGCTTCATCATCAGGCCCAAACATTAATCTACAGAGGTACAATATTAACATAGGTATTCGTAATAACCAGGTTACACTTAAGTGATTTATCACAGGTTAAATATGATAAGGTAAAACTGAGGATAAAATTTAAAGATAAACATCTGTAAGCCAACAAGGCTTTTAAAACACCATGAAAGTTGAGAAGTGAAACAATTAAGCAGCAAACTAAATTATACAAATCGTTATACTAGTTAATACAAAAATGTTTAAAGGAACAAGTGACAATGAAATGACCAGAGCGATTAAAAAATAAATTAGGCTATAGAAAAGACGAAGGACCAAATAAAGGACGGAATCTACAGGAAATACCCAAATCATTTAATATACAGTAGTTATATCCCTAGTGCATTCTGTATATTCGAGTATTTCTTGAGAACGCGATCAATATTTATCCTACATTGGTGACAAATATTTATCCTACATAGATGACAAATATAGTACCTTAGCAGCACAACCTGATTGGAGCCATGTTGGCTGCCAACATTGGCAAAACATTAGAATGAAACGTTTTTATATATGGTATTTATATTGGACTACCATATGTATTCTACATTGGCGATCAATATTTAACCTACATTGGTGACAAATATTTATTCAACATTGCCCACCAATATTTATCCTATATAGAAGACAAATATAGTACCCTAGCAGCGCAGCCTGATTGGAGCCATGTTGGCTGCCAACATTGGCAAAACATTGGAATGAAACGCATTTATATATGGTATTTATATTGAACTCCAATATGTATTCTATATTGGCCATCAATATTTATCCTACATTGTTGACAAACACTGACTCTACATTCTTGACCAATATTTATTCTATATTGGTAATTCATATTTATTTTTTTTAGATCCTTTTTAAAAATTGAAAATAACGGAGTTTTTTTAAAATGACTGCTTTAACCTTTTTACAATGAAGTATCCATGGAACAGAACAATAATTTATTAGAGAATAACAATAATGTAAACAGCTTACTATGATTTTTTGATAAACTCTGGACGATCTGGACTACATTATTGCCATTTTTTGTTCTGTTCCACGGCTACTTGATTTTAAAGGGTTTAAAACAGTTATTTTGTAAATATCTCCCGTTATTTTCGTGTCATAAAAAATGTATCGGAGTATTTTTGTTGAGAGTTGAATTTGCGTCGATTGGTACAAAAAATCTACATTTTTGAAAATAACTCGAGAAGTAGATACTTAATTCTTATGCCCTTAATTTGGTCCACCCTGTATAGTTCATTTATAATTTACAAATATTAAATACTAGATATTTCAGTCAATATACAGAAATGCAATATTTTTCTAAGTATAATCATGGGGGGGATGTTAAAAATACAATTTTTTTTTAATATCCAACCAACTATATAATTATAATGTTATAATATATACATTCACAAAATAATTAATTTTTATACGGTCGTTAGCCGTTGCCAAAAAGAGTGATACAGATTTTCTCATATCTGTATCTGGCACCCCCGGGAAACGGCGTCGCACGGCAGCTGTAACAAAAATTAACACACTTACATCTTACATTTCAAAATATATTGAAAACAACTTACTAACAATAACGTTGTAAATTTTCAAGGTACAAAAGGGCAGTTTTTTCTTTTTTCCAAGTCCTGAATACAACGTTGTTACTTCTGGGGATAGAAGTTTTTTCATAATAGTATATATTTATTAATATAATAACAAAATAAGAATAAAAGTAGTACTCACCTTAAAGATTTATTTCTAAGGGCGAAAACTTGCGGAAAACGTTCAGTCACAGAGAAGTGTGGCATCGAGATCGAGTAACATTTGAAGTTTTAAGAGCCCGACAATTACCTTCTCGTTGAAGCAGGTAGAAATGTGGAGGAGAACTAAACTTGCCGACCTTGAGACGACAATCTTTGTAAGTGTAATAATGGAAATAATCACGGGGGTGAGAGGAGAGGGGCCATTTTCACTTAAATTACAGTGAAAGAATTAAAAAATTGCACTAAATATATAAAAATTGAACAACCAAATACTCTTCAACGTAGGTATAACGAGTACATCAACTGGATAGAAATACATATAGAGAAATCTATTTTTTTATTTTATTAACCACAATAATTGCTTAATACAGTGGAATCTCGAAGGGACAGGAAAAGAACTTGAACTTGGAGGGAGCAACTATAAGTTGGGGTAAATTAGTGTAAAAAATTAACATTACTGTGTATACAACATAGAGCATGTTTACTAAACACATATCATAATTAGATTATTAATTAAACATCGACATTATGCCTTGATTGTCTATGAAATTCTTCTGCTTTTAATAAAATTAAAAGTTTTGACTTCTCATCCTTTTAAACTGTAATTCGTCATGGCTTAAATTGCTGCAGCAATGAAAACAGTTCTCTTAACATTTTTAACCATCGCAGTATTGATGAATATTTTTGATTCAATACATTTTTGATAACGTGTTACAGCGAATTCGAAATTCATTTGCAAAAAGACATAAAAATTAAATAGACATTATTATTTAAGTGGTTTTATTGGCATTTACAATATAAATAACCAATTTTGTAATATGAACATTATTATTTATATAGGAATTACCAACAAATTAGTATAGGTTTTTTTACTTTTCGTGACTAATGTTTGCCATCTATATTTCTATCAGACAATATACATAATAGAAATATATTATATATTGTGAAAACCATAACAGCTGTACATATTCACTGATGTATTCTGATATGGCGCAAATTTGAAACATGCAATTCAGCCATTTTGTAATTCATACTTTCTTAATTTGTAGTGCCAGAGGGAATTCATTTGTAAGCTTTTTACGATGCCGAAGTCTTTATTTACTGTAAATAGAGAATCACACTACTTGTCTGTAATGATACGGTCTTTATTGCCACATACGTTATGGATATCCGTAATGCTATCGTTTAATGTTAGCGGTAAAAGTCAAATCTCTGTTTTCTAGACTTGTTAGTGCATTAGGAAGTAGGGAATACTTAATTACCAGAAATAAATGCTGAATAGTTTTGTAAAAGTTTGTTGTCGCTTTAAGTGAAGTTGCCGAATCTTTATCAACATTTTTAGCGATACTAAAGTTTCTTCACGTTCAGTTACGGACGATTTCGCTGACCTATGATTCATAAAATATTCTCTTTGTTCAGAAAAACGGTAATAGCATTTTCTAGGAATAAAAAAACTGTGTTCGGCCATTGGTAAGTAATTAGAGAAACTGAAAATATGGCTATGTCTCAAATACAAATTAACGTCGTGTACATGTTAAGTTGAAGTAGCATGAAGATAAATTTTATGTGAATATTCCATTGTTGGAAATAGAAAGGGAATTTATATTATTACAATACTTTCTGATGCTTATGCACCCCATTATAGTCATTCTGGATAAATTCAACATAGGGTCCACATTGCTTCACAATATTGTAAAATAGTACCCTGCCAATATTGAATCAAGATGAGTTTTGCGTGAATATTCCAATATTGGAGATAGATAAAAAAATTTACATCGCCACAATATTTTCTGAAGCTAGGAATCCATTATGGTCTTCCTAGACAAATCCGATGTAGGGCCCACATTGCTTTATAATGTTGAAAATATATAGGAAATTTATATGGTAACAATATTGTCTGGAGCTAGGCATCCCATTATGGTCTTCCCAGATGAATTCAATGTACCCCCACATTGATTCGTAATATTGAAAAATAATAGGCTAACAATATTGTATCAAGATGGGTTTTACGTGGCCAATATTGGCCAAGATTCCAACATTGGAAACAGATTGGAACAATATGGTTCCAAGATTTTGTGCTGCTGGGGACACTATTCATTTTTAAAGAGTTTTCAGTTTTCTTTCTGCAATTTCTTGTGTACCTAGCTGCTTTGCTTTTCTTCCCACAAATACTCGAATTTGCATTTGTGCAAATACCCGGGTATTGCACTAGTGCAAAATATTCGCTGCATTCGACTCTGATTGGTTAAAATTTTGAACATTGATTGATGGGATTGGTTTATATTATCTGAGGGGAATAGTCAGAAAAATATATTTAGTATCAAAATCTGTGATCTCATTGGGTCTCAATTCATTATTGTTGGAGATAATTTCAGATATCTCAAGTAAATTCAAAAGAATGCCTTTATTAGCAGTATGTAAAATTTTATAGTTTTTGTTATACTCAAAGTTGTGGTTAAACTATACAATGTGATTAGCAAAAGTAGATTTATTAGGTTGACCAATTATAAAACTGTTATTTCTGATACATGCAAAATGTTCAATTCTTTTTTTTAAAGTACGTCCGGTTTGACCAATATAGAAACAATAGCAATATAGAAACAATAGCAATAAGATGAATAGTAGACACGGTAGACACCAAATCTTTCTATTAAAGGGGTGAAATCTTTAACAAAACTAACAATTTCTGAAGGAAATTAGTAGTAGAAATAAAAAATTACGTATTTCGACAGCTAAGCTGCCGTCGTCAATACCTTTGAAGAGAAATTAACACGACAACGTTGGTCAAAGATATGATCTTCGCCAAATCACCAGTAAAAGTCAGCACTCCCGAATTGAATTTTCAACGTTTATTCAGCTAGGTTTATACAATACGTACTTATTAATAAACCTAGGGTACTGCCGATTAGGAGAATACCCCTCTTCGGCTTTGTACATAATATTTTTGGAATAAAAACATTGCATTTGTGTTTGAACTTGAGATATTGCATGTTTACAAACCATTTCACTTAAAACATTGCACGTTTACAGATAATTTAACTTAAGATATTGGCGTAAGTGAGATAGTACAGTATAGTGGTGAACATCGGAGGTCAAAGGTAACGGTGTTCAGAATGTCCTGGAACTCTTCGGAAAGATCTTTCGCGTCGCCGAGGAGGATGGTTGAGGAAAATCTCTTCTTCGCCATGGGTCTCCTGGTTTGGAAAGCTGAGGTTCTGAGGGTGGTGATGGTGTGATGATGATCCTGTTGTATCGTTCGTTGCACGAATCGGCCGCGGAAGTCGGAGAGTCTGCCGTCTATAGAGGGGATGCCGGCAAGGTCGCAAACGTTCTCAGACGAATGAAGCCAGTTCAGGCGCAACATCTTCCTGGCGAAGGTCCTCTCCGTTGCCCTTAGCCTCTTCATGCTGGAGCGAGGTAGAACGCTGAAACAGATAAAGCGGTAATCAATAATAGGCCGAATAATTGTCTTGTATGTGGATGAGGGTGCGATCTCTAAAGCTGTCTCGGAGCACGTAGAGACTTCTCTGAATAGAGTCAAGGCATCTTTGAAGCTCAGGGAGCCAGCGCAGGGTGGAAGTAAATTAGACACCCAGATAGGTGACTGAAGTGCAGAGCTCTAGCCTAGAGTTCCATAGTGTCAAGGCGACGTTGTTGGAATCCAGTAAGGGTTTGCTGTGGTGATGCGAATGTTTGAACAAGATGACCTGGGTTTTGTTCGGGTTGGGTTTGATACTCCCTCGCTGAAACCAGCTTTTGAAAACCAGAAGTGACGGGGACAGAAGGTTGGAGGCGCAGGCGCTGCTGATGGCTTTGACCCAGATGGTGGTGTCATCTGCGTGCTGAAAAAGTTGAACTCTTGGGTTGGGCAAGAGGGGAATGTCGGCGCAAAAGGCGATGAAGACCAGAGTAGCGAGAAACGAGCCTTGAGGAACCCCTGCTCTTGGGGAGAACGGTGGTGATGTTGTTCCACTGATTGTAACCTGGTGCTGTCTGGAGGATAGCTAGCTATTGATGATTCGGACAAAGAAACAATGAACATGAAGGTCCAGAAGCTTTTTCAGCAGTCCAGCATGTCAGACGGAGTCAATAGCTCTCTCAATGTCCAGCACGACGGCGAGGAGGCATTGTTCGGAATTTATGGTAAGAGTGGCGCCAGTTTGGAGCTGAAGTAGAAGGTTGATGGTGCTTCTTTGATAGCGAAAGCCATATTGGAAATCGAGGATGACGTTGTGAGCCTCTAGAAATTGTCGAAGTGTGGAAGCACAAGGATCTTTTCAAAGGTTTTACCCAGAACATTGAGAAGGGCTATTCTACAGATTCGAAAAATCTAGTATTACAACATATGTACAAGAAGACGGGCAGAAGTGAATATAGATATCGTAACTACTATCGAAGCGAAAAGATTACTGTAATACGGCAACATGAAACGAATGGGAGAAGAAAGATGGCCCAGGACGATATGATAATGGATAGTGAAAAGTGACGTGAAAGTTGTCATAGAAATGTGAGATTGGGATGCAGAAGACGAGCAATGATGTACGAATTCACAATATATACAGCGCTAGTTAAAAAGCATTAGTCAGTTTCAATAAGTAATAAAAACCCATACACTTCACTTATGAAATCAATGGTAATTTCTTCATAAACAGGAGGCTTGGGAATTTTGTTTCAGTGTTTAACATTCTACGAAAGTGACAGTTTGATGTGCTGTTTTATCGTCAAAGTTTGTCGGGCCTTCGAGGAAGATGGTGAAAGGGTAACGGTTACATCTCAAAAATATACAGACTTCAAAGATTTTGTTGTCGCAAATAGTGGAAGAGATAATACATGAGAAGTGGTTTCAACACGACGTTGCTACCAGTTACACCGCGAGAATTATTCCGAATGTCCTACGGCAATCGTTCCCAAATAAACTGATTTCCTGCTATGGTGACCTTATTTGACTCTCGAGATCGCCGGAAATTACCGCCCCTGACTTTTTTCTTTGGGGCTACTTAAAGAGCAAAGTATTTATAAGAAATCTAAGAAATCTGAGGAAGCTCAAAAGATTTATCCGAGAAGAAATTGAAGCTATACCGCAAGAAGTACTGCACCGGTGATAAGAGATTTCGTCAGTCGTTTAGAAGAGTGTATTCAACACGAGGGTGTTATTTTACCAACACCATTTTTTATACATAAATCCCCCACTCTTAGTTTTTAAGAAATACTTTTCATTCCCTGTGTAATTTTAGCAAATCGATTGTTTTTACAAATTAAAACTAAACAAAGCTTTTTGTTACAGCAATCTCTGATTCTTAATTATTGCTTTATGGGAAATGTTATATGGTTTACGGACTTACACCAACAGCTGTAGGCCTTCTGGCTTAGATTTCCTCGAACCAGTGGCGCTTTCGTCCATCCCATCCGAGTCGTCATACCGAATCTCCTTATTGTATGGTGCTTTATTGGTACCCGTTACGGGGATAATGCCGGTTACACTCGCTCGAATATCGCTTCTCCATGTGGTTCCCAGTAAGTACCTTTTCGCATTTCGTGGCAATGGCTTGGAATGCAATCTGCAGTTGAGCTGAACCAGCGTAACCAAAACGTCTGACTTCCTACCAGGTATTTGTTGATTTAATAGTGTTTGTAACATATAGAAATTTATAGTGAAGTGTTGTCTTGGCATATTGTGCCATTGGTTGATTTAAATCGTGAGATGTTAAACAATACCGCCTACATGTTGTTTTGCATTGAAAGTCAAGTAAACATTATTGTTGGATCACTATTTTGGTGACTGTTGCTAATTTTGATACTGTAACGTAGTTCTTTTGTGCACAACTTAAAGTTAATACTGTTTGGAATGTACCTATGTCGTTTGATTGTCATTTTATCGCTGTGTTTAGTTTAACCGTAGCAGTTTAAAGTGACTAACTACTTTCAAACATATTTTTAACTGTAACTAGTAAACATTTTCATGTTCCTTATCACCTTTTACATATTTTATTATTTCAATAGAGTTCATTGTTAATTACTTATGGTTTTCATTGGTGTTTGCATGCATATTTGTGTTTTCTTTCGATGCACAGAAAACCAGACGATTGTAAGTTAATGTCACCAAACTCAGGTTCAATTCAGCTGTTGCAGTCGCCTTCGCAAGCTATTCCAAGCTAGAAGTAGAAAGGTGGAGCACTTACTTCCACGTTCAGAGTACGTTCACGTGTGTTGCTGATTTTGTTTCCCCGATTTAATCCGATTGTGGTGGAGCATTAATATTTAACATATTGTATCTCGTTTAATGGAACTGTAGCCCTGATCCTAAAGTAGTAAAGAACCGGCCCTTCTTGCTGAGCATCCCTAAAGCCGGACCATTGTGTTACAGCTCATCGTAACTGGGATTAAAGCTTCGAAATTGATTAAATTTATGTAGAACCATGTTGTGGCTGTAACAATCTGACGGCCCAACGTGGTGCATTGATTTTGTTGCTGGAGATCAGTTTTGGCTGTAACACAAACTAGATGGTAAAAATGTTATGCGTTGGTGGTACTCATCAAATTAAGATACTCTTAATTTTCACCGTGAAAGTACAGTGCGTTTATATTCTTTACTTATTTGACGTTGTAATTAAGATGCATGAGACCGTTTTAGAATATTATGTAAAACTACACCCGCTTTGTTAACTTGAAATGGAATTACAGATATTGTAATTATAGTAATAAGAATGATCTTATATTACATTATTTTCTGTATTACCTCTACGGTGGCTTTGGTGCCCACATTAAAAGCAGTTGTTACTTGTAATTTATCATTTAGATGCAGTCGAGAATTGTTATGTATAATTTTTGGTTTATATAAATTCAGATGCAGTTAAGACGTTTCGAGCGACCTGCAGTTTCTAAGTGTATATTTGGTTGCATACTCATTTTTAATTTTTGGGATGTTTTTGAAAAGCGTTGAATTTTTTAGGAATTACAGTAAGTTTTCAAAATAGATTGTGAGTATGATTTCCGGCGGCCATTTTATGGCTCTGATTTCCTGATATTGTTCCTGCTGGAGCTGTATATGTGATTTGGAATAATAAATTATTTTTCTGCAAGAAGACTCACTTGAGGCTACCTCCCAGCTCTGGTATGTTTTTTGTAGTTCCGTGTGAACAGTGAATTCGATATTGTGTCATTTTAGGCCTCCTTTCCTCTTTTTTCGTCTTACTCGTACCATAATCTGCATATACTCCCCCTTCGGCTCTGATGTCGCTTGCTAAAGCACCTGGAGGACCAACCCCCACGCAGTCCTGAGTCCCTTAATTCGTGTGGCTACTCTTTCGAAGCTTGGACACAAGGTTTTTCTCCAGTGTGACAGCTTTCCGAGAACTTGGATCTCATAACTTTTCCCCAGTACAATAGCTGGAGAAAAGCCTGCTACACCTAGTTTTGCACGTGCTTGATCAGTAGCATACTCCAGTCCACCACCTTGCATAGCTACTCTGACGAAGCTGCCCTGCTACGCAACACCAGGTATCTTTTGCGTGTGCACATTTCGTGTAGTTAGCCATCTGATTTTTCGAAACGGAAAATATTGTTAATACTGTTACTGTTACTGTGAAATTCCTGAACGATAATGCCGAGAAGTTAAGAATTTTATTTTTTATTTAGCGTATGGCATACAAGGCAATTACAAATCATATATTATAACATAGTGTACAAACATGTGCAATATGGAGTCAACACAAATGATAAAATGTTCATAAAACATAGACATAAAATATATAGACAAACAACGATAATTATATTAGCAAATAATTAAAATATTGTGATTAAACATTGATATTTAGTTTGCTTAACCAGTCTACGGCTTCTGACGTTGCTTCGAGAATATCCTGCCAGGACCCTGGGTAGGCTCTTAGGGGACAATCGGATGCAATATGCTGCATTGTTTGATGAGCATGGCCGCAATCACATTGTGGCGTAGTGATTTTGCCCCATTTATTAAGTATGTCCGCACATCTACCAAATCCTGTGCGGAACCTGTTTAGGGATACCCAGGTTTTACGGTTCAGGTTGAACCCTGGAACTGGCTGATTGGTAGGGAGTGCGTTGTGAATGTGCGGCTGCGTGCTGGCTTCCCACCTCTCCTTCCATTCTTCATTAGGATCGTAGTTTTCCGACAGCAGCGATTGGGACGTCAGTAGTGGGGGTTTTCTGGATCGTAATCTCTTCTTTTCCAAATCTGGCACGTCTTGATGAATTGGTAGAGCGAGGTTGGACCTGAGCTTATGGTGCTGTTGTACTAGAGCATTTTTTCTGCGGATATCAGGTGGGGGTATTCGGCTAAGAATTGGAAACCACTGAAGTGGGGTGCATCTTAGGGAACCCGAAATGATACCCATTGTGTTATGCAGCTGAGTATCAACGTAGTGAACGTGGGGGCTGTTAATCCACACAGGTGCACAGTACTCTGCCGTTGAGTAGACCAATCCAAGAGCTGAGCAACGGAGGGTTGTAGCTGATGATCCCCACGACGTTCCGCATAGCTTTTGCAGGATGTTAGTTCTTGTACTCAGTTTGGCCGAGACATTTTCTAGATGTTTCTTGTAGGATAGAGTTCGATCAAGAGTTACCCCTAAGTATTTTGGATATTTATTGTGTGGGATAAATGTGTCGTGAAGCTTAATGTTTAAATTTCTTTGGGCTTGTTTGTTGTTAAGATGAAAGCAACACGCCTCAGTTTTGGTGGAGCTTGGACATAGTCTCCATTTCTTAAAATACTCGGCCATGGTGCGTAGGTCTTCCGTCAGCATGTCTTCTGTGGTTTCTATAAGTCGGTCTCTTGCTGCTAGTGCTATATCGTCCGCATAGCAAAATTTGCGGGAAGTAGTTTGTGGAAGGTCCGATATGTAGAGATTGAAAAGAAGAGGGGCTAGGACAGAGCCCTGAGGCAGGCCGTTGTGTAACTTTCTTTCTTTGCTTAGTTTCTCGCCCATGGTGACTTGAAATCGTCTATCACATAACATCTGGTTTATCAAGCGGGCAGTTGTTCGGCATGGGATTACCCGTAAGAATTTATAGATCAGGCCCTCCCGCCAGACGGTGTCATAGGCCGCAGTTAAGTCGATAAACACTACGGAGGTTTTTTGTTTATTTTGAAAACCGGCCTCGATATGCGTCGTCAGGGCCAGCACTTGATCGCAGCAATTACGACCCGGTCTGAAGCCCGCTTGCTCTACCGGGACTGTTTCCAAAATTTTTTCAGCGATTCTGTTATATATGAGCCTTTCTAGTAGTTTGTAGCCACAGCTCAGTAGGGAGATGGGCCGGTAATTATCCGGCCGGTCGCTTGACTTGCCAGGTTTCAATAAGGCTATAATCTTGGATTTCTTGAATTCTTTTGGTAGTTCGCCAGTTCGGAGAACATTGGAGTACATGTTGCATAGCCACAATCTTGCTTTTGGTCCCATGTTAATCAGAAATTCATTATGAATCGCATCAAATCCGGGGGCTTTGCCAGGTTTTAGGGCATTTATGGCATTTTCAATCTCTCCTTGTCTCTGAACGCCTGAGAGTAGGTGTCTATATCTTGTACTGCTTTCTTCAGATTACAGAGTTCTTTTTTGACTTTAATGGTATGTTCTTTGTTCGATGGGGCCCGGGATAGGTTCACGGTTCTGGTGGCTATTTGGTCGGGAGTGACCGTGTCCGCTTTGTTTATAACTGGTGTTGCTCCCCCAAGTTTCCTTAGTAGGCTCCACGCTTTCCTACTCGAGTGTTTGAAATCGATATTCTCGACTGTCTGTGCCCACTTTCGCTGTCTTGCTGCATCTAGATGTGATAAGAGTTCATCGGCAATATCGGAATCTTCATGCTCTTGGAGTGTTTTATATAGAGCTTCTGCGTTCTCATCCCATCCCGGTATGTACTCCTTTCGGAAACCTCTTGGAATGGCCTTCTTTGCTGCTACAATAACAGCTCCTGCAAACCTCTTCCAGTTATTTATTTTAGGGGGAATCCATTTTATGGACTTTTCTAGATAGGCTGCGTACATGTTCCAGTTCGCTTTATTGAAATTCCATCGAGGTTTAGGCACGGATGTGATAACTGGGATTTCAAGCCCTAGTTTCAGCAGCACGGGACGATGTTGTGAGTGAGGGAATGTGCTTAGAACTCTTCTGGTGCATGGTATTGGCCGGTCCTG
Organism: Agriotes lineatus; assembly: GCA_940337035.1. NCBI lineage: Eukaryota > Metazoa > Arthropoda > Insecta > Coleoptera > Elateridae > Agriotes > Agriotes lineatus. Next base: position 66,896 of record CALNHX010006049.1, on the reverse strand, counting down.
TTTATTTCGGCTTACAAAGCATAAATCAGGGTTATATTCTCTTCCCCAAGCTGCTGACCTGAAAGTACCCTTATCTTTTGCATCAAATATTAGTTGTAGGTTATTAAGTTGAGCCCAGTCATTTAGAGCTATACCGTGATCATTGTTGTTGGTGTATTTCCATGCTTGGTGGTGGCTATTGAAATCTCCTACGTAAACGGCAGGGTGTTCAATTGTAGGTAGTGCAGGCTCAGGCCAAGGTAAGCCAGGAGGCTTATAGATATTCACAATGGTCGTGTCTGCTAGTTTAATAGTAACCATGTGTACTCCTTCAACGACTTCTGTTGCTACCAACTGAGCAGTATCAATATTGTTTTTCACATATGTGGCTATGCCGTAGGTATGGTGGTAAGTTGCCCCCATGAGAGAGTAACCGTAGATTTTTCCTCTTTTTTTAGCTGTTCTTCGTTAGCGGCGTGAGTCTCTTGTATAGCAATTACATCAATGTTGTTTTCAAGAATCATTTTGGAGAGATACTCGCTCTTTGCTCTAGAAATGCTTTCAATGTTTAGTTGGCAAATCTTGATGCAGTGGTCAAGATTTCTAGTCATAATTGTTTGGTTCTTAAAAGAACCATTCATTTCCTTGTATAAAGTAGCCAGGATAAAGATTTTGTTGACTGGCTGCCAGTTGTGCTAGCTCATTTAGCGCTATCCAGGGTGCACGTGTAGCCTAGCTTTGCTACGGACGCGAACTAGCCTTACACCCCAGTTAAGAATTGTGTAACTGCGATGTATTCACCTTGAGTGTGTCGTTCTGCGAAATAGTTTATTTTCAATTTATAAGTATTTAATATTTTCGAGATTGGCTACCTTGTTAACGTTTTTGGGTCGCCTTCAGCTCGTGAACTGAACTGAAAATTTTAAAATGTAATTGCTTTTGCGATGATCTCCGGGAGATTAAACATTAAACACAACTCCTCTTTAACGCTGAAAATACACAGTTAAGTGTAGAGCACCCTTGGCGTAATGATATCATTCGATTAGGTCGTGTTTATAAAAATTAATTGATCGTTGAAGCGAATTGATGAAACTCTCGTTTATCGATATCGCAGTACTTGATTTTTAAGTCAGTATATCCTTATACGAGGGGACCGAGAAAAATTTTGCCTTCTTCAAAGATTAACTTGTTTTCTATTTTGAAACGTTTTGTACAATTGTAACCTTTTCTATATAGTCTCCTTGCAAATCCACACATTTCTGCCACCGATGCTTCAACTTTAAAATCCCGTCTTTATAGAAGTTTGCATTTTGCTCCTCCAGCCACTGGGAAACTGCGCTTTTTCACACTTTCATTATCTTTAAAATGCGTTCCACGTAAATGACTCTTTAAGTTCCTAAATAAATGGTACTCAGAGGGTGCCAAATCAGGTGAATATGGTGGATGTGGCAAAATTTGGAAATCCAATTCGGCCGCTTTTGAAGTTGCTGCAACGCAAGTATGGGATCAGGCGTTGTGATGCTGCAGCAGGACACCGTGGCTAAGCATTCCCCTGCGTTTCAGTTTAATATTTTCCCTCAATTTACTTAAAAGAGCCGCATAATAGTCTCTAGTAATCGTATGTCCTTTTTTAAAAAATGTAGGAGTATAATACCTTGAATCCCAAAAAACTGAAAGCATCATCTTCTCGGCCGATGGCTTGACTCGAAACTTTTTTGGGGACGACGAATAACTGTGCCGCCACTGCATGCTGGATTGTTTTGTCTCAGGATCAAAGTGATGAACCCAGCTTTCGTCCATTGTACCGATTTTGTCAGAAAAATGATCAGGGTCAGCTTCAGAATAATTTAAAACTTGACGATAAATGTCGACTCGATCCTGCTTTTGAAAAGGTGTCAGCATGCGTGGCACCCACCTGGCAAATACCTTATTCAGGTATAACTGATCGTGTAAAATAGATCTTACCGACCAATCGCTAATCTTTGTACTTCTTACTATCTTATCCACCGTAATTCTTCTGTCCTCCATAACTAATTTTTTCACTTTTGCCACAATTTCTTCATTTTGTGCAGTTGCAAGCGCCCACTTCTTTTATCGTCTTCTAAGCTTATTCTTCCATGTTTAAATTCTATTGCTCAACGTCTAACTGTAGATTCTGAAGGTGCAGACTCCCCATATACATTTCTTAAACGTTCCGAAATTTCCGTGAAGGGAATTCCCTCTTTTGTGAGAAATATTATTACAGCGCGGTACTCGATTTTTTCCATTTTCGATTACCCTGTTATATTCTGTTTTAGACATCAGAAGTTAATAAACGAAACTTTATGAAATTGGCAGGCACAACTACCAAAACTTTGACAATTATGACAATCAAGAATTTTTTTTTCAATCGCCTAATGAGATCGGCAGAACTTTTCTCGGTCCCCTCGTAGTTGAGATACCTGTACTCGAGCGAATTGCGAGTTAAAATCATCGAGTTTTGTTGCTCACTTCAAATTTATTTTATTATTATTTTTTTTTAAATATAGAAATACACCAGCTCGACATATATAACGTCATACATGGTTTTGTTGTCTTGGTAAATTTTAACATAATATTTACAATTATTATTGTTACATAATATTTTATATTATCCTAACGGGTCATAAGAATATTATCACGTCAGTCTAGATCACTGTTGTCAGAATTCATGAAGACATCTTGTGGTAGTCGCCTTTTTAGTAGCTTGTGGATGTCTTTAATTCCGAGTGAATAAAAGTCACTACTATCACATAGATCGATAATCTGAAAGAACTTTTTTGATGTTTGTTTGATAAATTGCTGAATTGTTGGAATGTCTAGGTCCTTATGTACTTATTTGTGTATTCCTCACAAACCACGGCGCATTAGTAGCTATTCGCAACACTTTGTTCTGTATAACTTGGAGTTTTTTTATATGAGTTTTTGATGCTGACCCCCAAACTGGCCACGCGTAGATAAGTATCGGTCTCAGGACTTATTTGTATAACAATATGTTGCACAACTTATTTTAAGCGCGGATTTTTTATTTAAAATAGGGTATAATGGAGACTATTCAAATCACTTGTCATCTATCAAAAACTGTCCAATAAAAATACAAGATTTGACGTCTTTGAGCCAATAAAAATGATCTATTTTAGTATAGTGAATATTTTTTGACAATTTTCACTAGTGAAAATAATCCACAATTTTACTAGTGGTATAGTGAATATTTTAAACAAATGTGATTTTTATTAGAAAAAGTCAATATTAGTGTTCTGTTACTATAGAAATTACGTAGTTTGTTGCTAGATTTACTGAAAACTAATTTTAAAAAGTAGTTTGGTTTATTGAATAGTCCCTCGAATGCCATTCTTAGTCAAAGTTAAGTAGAATATTTTTGCGGTGGTATCACTCATGTCCATTGCGCTTGGGATTAGGACTCGTGCTATCGCACTCGTCCTAATCGAACCTAAGCGCAATGGACATTTCGTGGTACCACAGCAAAAATATTCGACATAACTTTGACTACTCATGGTATTATAAGTGATAATCTCACATAGCACTCATTCACCTTTTTATTAATATGTAAACCCCAGTTTAGCTTCTTATCTAGATGGATACCTAGATATTTAACACTACTATCGTTGGAATTCCATGCAATCCTTTGTTCGTTTATTACTATTTGTGATAGATTTACTATTTTTCGAAGTGTGAAGAACTTAGTTTCACATTTATTTCTATTAATTATGATACACCACTGGTCACACCATTTAAGTATTTCGTTTACGGAATTTTGTAGTTTATTAATTGCTTCTTTTAGATTTTGGTTTTGAACAATTATGGCAGTGTCATCTGCAAACATACATATCTGAGTGTACTGGTTATGGTATATCATGAACAAATATGTTAAATAGAATAGGTCAGAGGACAGATCCTTGTGGTATTCCTGCTTTAATTGGTCGGATTGTCGATGTTTGTGTATTTATTATGATCATAGGGATCATTAGGGATCCACTGCTTTCCCTAATTTAGCGAGGGGGCTAGAAAAGGTGCCCCAAACATTGGCCTGCCTCACTCAACCAACGAGTGATAACCACGGTCGCTCGTGCATTATTTTTAAACGTGGTCATAAAAATAAAAATAATGATGGAAATATAATTTTAAACCAATGCTCACCTTCAAAGTTAAAAATAGCAGCATGGAATGTTCGCACACTGCAGGACAATACTAGATGTATTGCTATGATATGATATGTGTGTTTTTATTATTATAGAATAAAATAAATTAAATTAAAATTGTCTACCATACCAATTATTTTTCAAAGATCGGTAAATGTTACATTAAACTGACTAATCTTGGGTTCACCAAATTAACTAGTAATATCTATGGTATTTTGCCCTCTTTAACATTGCATATAACCGTTATTGATAATATTTGCTAGCTCCAAAATTAAGAACATGAAAAACTCAGCTCCTCAGGTGTCGGGTTCCTTAAATTTATTTGAAAATGGCAGCACGCCACTGGGAAATAATATCAAAACTGCACTGCGCCGGTGCTCGAGTTGACAGTTAAGCTTGACCTACATAAATTTCAGTTTGTGCGACTTTCTGCGTTGTGAAATGACTAGTAAAATCCAATTATGAGCAAATTAAAAATCAGGTGAGTTATGGATTGATTTTCGCGCCTTTGTGGTAGCGTCTGTACATTCTTTTGTTCTAGGAAAACCGGATCTTCGTTGTTTGCGCCTACTCTTTTGTTTCTTGCATTCTAACCTCCAAATTTGATTAAATTGAGATTTTTGGCTGATTATCGTTGCCTGGACAGAAACTAATGCTGGCCCTCGGTTGTGAAGCTCACGAGACACAGGTAGGCTCATATGTTTCACGCCCTTACGGTCGATTAATGAAAATTCCCACACTAACTCTCGCTCTTGCATCGGTAGCTGTTGCGGAAAGCCTTCCCTGGTGCCTGCGGTACCTGCGGTCGCCCTTTGATGCCGGTATCGCTGCTGGGACCCTCGGACGACTATCTCCACCTTCTGGACCCGTTCGTAGCCCTCCGGAACGCTGGGATCTCGATTGCAATGTCCTCGGGTGCCTGCCGTTGCTGGTTCGTCGAAGGAGGCGTAAAAATTTTTTCTCTTTCAAGATGGATCGCCCCTTTTAACACCACTGGTTACACACATAAAACTGCACACTTTGGTAAAGTTTCAACTCTGTATCTTTGTTTTAACCATATAAAAACTTTAATTAATTGCAGAGTAAAAGGCAGATGCTGCTGGTGTCAACGTTTAATAATAATTGAATATCCAAGCTTCTAAAAACAAATGAACATCAAAAATCAAATACAAGAAAATCAGCTTAGTACAAATTAACAACATTTAACATTAAGTTCATATTTTACAAACATTTAACTAGAACTCTTAATACTAAAATTATTGTCTTTCAAAGTAAATTGTTTATAACCTATCTTCTTGTCCATTAAATTGTTTATAACAAATGTCTTTTGCTCGCATCACTTCATTGACTCACTAATAGCACTAAACTTGTCTATTTCCTGGTTACTGTTTCATTTTCTTCAAAAATAAACTAACTGTGTCCTTTTTGTCAAAATCTCTTTTATGCTAATCTTGCTTGCATTATCCAATTCGTAAATCCTTTCTTACCTTAATCAAATAAGCTCACAACGTCAGTTTTTCTTTAATTACTGTACTAACTAACGCTTCATCTCAAGTTCTCCACAATTTGAATTCTTGTGTCAATTTTAACTAATCATGTCTGGCTTCTACATTGCCAAACTTTTGAAATTATAATTGAAATTCTTTTATTAACTCCAACACTTGAAATTTAGTTCTCCTATTTGTATACTCATTTGAACGCTTTTAAAGTTAATCGTCCATTCTACCAGTATTATTCTGATTTAATAAAATGACATGACTTTTCCCAGTTATTTGCATTGCCTCGCACTTTGTGCCTTTGTGACTGTATTTTGTATTTCTGTATTGCAACCACAGCCGAGTACAGGGCTAAAGACCATCGCAGTATATGTCCTGAAAGAAAAACTGCAATTGTTGCACTCGAGCTTTTGAGATATAATATTGATATCGCTGCATTAAGTGAATCAAGATTTGCAGAAGAGGGACAACTTGTTGAGGAACAAGCTGGATATACTTTCTACTGGAAGGGTCGCCCAGAAAACAAACCCAGAACAAATGGAGTGTGCCTAGTAATAAGAACAATATAGCTAGTAACCTTGTTAATCTACCAACTGGAATTTTAGATCGGATTAGACCCTTCGCTTGAAAGCTACAGCATAACAGGCACTTAACAATTATATGTGTCTAATGCACCTACCATGGATAATGACGAAGGTACCAAGGATGGGTTCTATGAGGAATTGGATAGTATTACTGTCTAGAATACACAAAATAGTACTCCTGGGTGATTTTAATGCTGGAGTAGGAGCTGATTATAACTCATGGCCAGATGTTATCGGCCGACATGGCCTGGGGAAGGAAAACAGCAATGGACTAAGACTTCTCTTACTGTGTTTACAGCAGAACCTATGTATAACAAACACATGGTTCCGTCAAAATAACAAATATAAAACGAACGTGGATGCATCCTCGTTCCAAACAGTGGCACATGATTGATTATGTACTGGTGCGACGACGGGATATATCTGACGTACTATGTAACGAGAGTTAAAAGAGGAGCTTTTTGTTGGACCGATCACAGATTACTCATGTCTGAAATGAAACTTCAAATTGCTAGAGTAAGGAGGCTGTTCAAATAGTACCTAAAAAACTGTGACACCGGATAAACTAAAATGTCCACAAGTAAAAGATGACTTTCAAAGACAAAGTGAGGAATTTGTGTGAAACTCAGACAGAGGAACAAAAAACGTTTGAATCAGAATGGACCCGATTCTCTGCGTCACTGTTTGACATTGCGAAGGATACTTTGGGTATCAAGAAGAGAAATTACAAAGACTGGTTTGACGATAGCAACGATGAATAACGGACGCACATACAAGGCATATGATAGCCCTTAAAAGATGGGAAGGGGACACGCACTGTCCCAGGCTCAAAAGTGAAAGGGATGCCTGCCTACAAGGATCTACGGTCAATAACACGTTCTTTAAAGGGATACATGGTGGCAGGAGAGAGACTTGTGAATTACAAACATATGCTGATACACATCCAGATGGGGTTGTTTTATTGAAAATCTTAGACGGATATACGGCCCAACAAAGAGAAGAACAGTACCTATGATGTCTATAGATGGAGAACGATTAACAGACAAGGTGCAGATACTGCAACAATGGCTTGAGCACTTCAACACACTTCTGAACACAGAAAGTACAGCTGATATGGACTTCATCAACAAGTTACCTGAGAACGAAACTGTTACCTCCCTAGATGAGATGCCAACGATCCAAGAAGTAATAGATGCTATATCTAGTCTAAAGAATGGGAAGGCCCCTGGCGCTAACGGTATACCCCCAGAAGTTTTTAAAGAAGGAGGTGATGCGCTACATAACAAACTTTATAACCTCATCAGCAGGATGTGGACAGTTGAGACTGTACCAGAAGAATTTAAAGCATCTACCATATGCACATTATATAAGGGAAAAGGCAACTCCTCCAATTGTTAACTCATATAGAGGTATATCACTGCTTGATATTGCCAGTAAAATCTTGGCAAAAGTCTTATTAATAGACTGCAACCTATTGCAGAGCAGCTTCTACCTGAATCCAGTATGGTTTTCGTGCCAATAGAGGCACTTGTGACGCCAATATTTTCTATAAGACAGCTTCAAGAAAAAAGCTTAGAGCAGTACCAGCCTTTATATATGCGCTTTGTCGACCTAGAAAAGGCGTTCCACAGAGTCCCGAGAAACGCCTTATGGGTGGTGCTAAGAAAAGCTGGTTGCACGCCGAAATTTCTTCATATGATTCAACTGTTACATGAGGGAATGAAGTGCAGAGTACAGGTGGATGGTGTTTTAAGTGAGGAGTTTGACGTTACTGTTGGCGTTAGCAGGGCTGTGTTTTGGCACCAAACTTCATTTGCCCTTTATTTTTGTGCGGTCATGAAACAAGCATTACAGGGAATGTTCGACGCAATTCACATAAAGTACAGATTCCAGGGTGGACTCTTTAACACTTCTAGACTGAGAGCTTTTTCAAAAGTCCAGTTGACAAGAGTACTAGAAATCTTGTATGCAGATGATGTATGTTTGGTGGCTAATTCTGTGGAGGCCTTACAGGAAAGTGTCACGACATTAAATCACGCTTGTCTGAAATTCGGGTTGAAGATTAGCTGTCAGAAAAACCGAAGTTATGCATCAGACAGTACGCCATATGTTGGTTGAGGGCTGACCATATGGCTATCCAAATTGACGAGACTCCACTTCGTGAAGTTAAGAACTTCAGATACTTGGGAAGCACAATCACGTCGGACACCAAAATTGATGCTGAAATAAATACACGTATAGGCCAGGCTGCACCAGCTTTTGGCAGACTATACCAAAAACTATTCAAATCACATGACATTTCAATTCCTACCAAAATTAAAGTATATAAAGCCGCTATTATACCAACGTTACTATATGGCTCAGAAACGTGGTGTGTATACAGATATCAAATACGAAAACTAGACCAATTTCATCTAAAATGCTTACGTTCAATTATGCACATAAGGTGGTCTGATTATGTAAGGAATACGGACGTTCTTAGGCGAAGTGAAATGCCTGGAATTGAATCATTATTAATGCGTAATCAACTTCTTTGGTGTGGCCACGTAATGAGACTGAGTAACGAAAGACTTCCAAAGCAAATTCTATATTCTGAGCTCCTTTATTGCAAGAGAAAGAGTGGAGGTCAAATACTGAGATATAGGGACACAATCAAGAGACATACGAGAAATATTGGATTATCTTGTGATGATATGGACAACCTGGCTCCAAACCGCACTCTGTGGAAAAATGAAGTTCACACAAAAGTAGAACAATTCAAGGAACAGCGTCTAAGGGACTTGGATGCAAAGAGAGAATTCAGAAACAAAAGGAACGAACGATGGCCATTTACATATATAATGAAAATGATGAACTATTATGTATCTATGTGACAGAACATTTGCCAACAGAACTAGGCTTCGCCAGTCATCAACGTGCACATGAACGATCGGTGGAGAGAATGGGCGCAACAATGATCGCTGTAGTCGTATTGACAAGGATCTACAGCTACACACACACACTCACATGATCATACATCTCCGATGCTCTAAGAAAGATGTTATTATTTTCTGTAAATATTATGGTATTTGGATTTGCTGCAGTTTTGTATAGCAGGCCATTTATCCACACTTTGTCGAATGCTTGCATTATATCCAAGAATGCAACAACAGTATATTTTTTATCTTCAAATCCCTGTTCGATTGTTGCGTTAGTGTGAGCAATTAGTTGTTTGCAGAATATTTAGCTCTAAATCCAAATTGAAATTTAGGAAGGATGTGTAGCCTTTGAATTTCTTCTAATAACCTACACTAATATTTTTCTCCAATATTTTAGATAATGTTGGTAATAAACTTATAGGTCTGTAGCTTGCAACCTGGTTTGCCTTTTTTCTGGTTTGTTAAATATTATAATGACAGCTAGTTTCCAATCATTGGGAAAGTACCCTAGTCGTAAACAGCAGTTAAACACTGTCGCTAAGTATGCATATATTTTCCATGTCATGTTTTTTAGACTATATTCGGTATCGCATCATAACCAGGTGCTTTTTTAATCGGGAGGCCTTGGTTAATTCGCAGATTTCTTGGGGAGATGTGTGTTTAAAACCCATTTTGAACTTTGTAGGACTCTTTCTGCAATTGTATCATTTACTTCTTGAACATAATGTTCGTTATCGTGGTGAACTATTGCTGTAAAAATGTTTTGGAAGTAATTTGCGAAGATATTACATTTCTGTTGATCGGTCGAAAACTGTGGTTGTTTTGGACGATGGCTAGTATAATGTGTGGTTGATGTAAAGATTTTTTGTTGCGCGCACATTGTTTGATCTTCTATTTGTAGTTCACTTATATATTTCTGGTAAGTTTCGATTCTGTAATTTTCTAAATGCCATTTAACTGATGAGTTAGACGATTTAATGAGTGTTAACACGGGCTTGCTTTGTTGTTTGCCACAGTCTTCGTGTTCTATGTTTTTGTTTAATTAAATCTATTATAAATTTTGGGGTTTGTTTTATGTTGTCTCGGGCGCCTTCTGATGTGTTTTGTAGTTGCTTCTATTACCGATCTTTTAATTATTGCGGTAAGTTGGGTGATTGCTACATCGATTTCCTCGCTCGTAGTTATGTTAGAAGGGCAGTTGAGTATTTATTTACCAATTTTTGAAATTCTTTCCAATCAACGAATTCATTAATAAGTTTTGGTATTGGTGTTATTATTTGTGGTTCAATTTGAAAGTTTACAATAACTGGCAGGTGGTCTGAATCCATTTCTGAAACTACGGTTTGTTGGATTGGAATGGTGAAATTTATTTGTATAACGATGTCTAAGATGTCTGGTTCATACTCTGTTCTGTATGGATAATGTGTTACTTCTGTCGGAACCACTATCTGTGCTGTACATCTAGTTGTATAGTTGAATAGTTTAACACCGTTCGGATTGTTAACCCGACAGCCCCATGCAGTATGCTTGCAGTTCAGGTCTCCAATTACTAGTGTAGGTTCGTTTTCTTTAAACAGTGTATCGACGTCTTGTTTCAGTAATTACTTATTCGGCTGTTTGTACGAGCTTATTATTTTTATGGTGTTATTATTGTTGTACGTTAATGGAACAACTGATTCAATGTTGGTTAGTTTAACGTCTAGTATGGGTGATACTTGTAGGGATGTTTTGTGATAATAGCTACTCCCCAGACGCTACCCTGTCCTCTCTATCATTCCGAAATACGTGGTAACCTGGTATACGAAACTGTTCGGGATTGACAAGGTGGGTTTCTGTTATGCATGCTGTGCTGACGTTATATCTATGTGCAGAGTTTGTACGTGTACATACTGTAAATAAATAAGTAGGTTATTTCATGCTATGGTGCTTTCTGTCTTTTATTATGTTTATGAAACAGCTAAGTGGTTTACGATCTGTTATAAGTGATATTATAATTCCATATAAAAGTATTGGAGTCCTAGAGAGTTAATCATCATTATTGCGATTGTAGTTCAGATTAGAAACTGCAAAATGCGATTAAAGCTGCCGTAAATATTAAAAGTTCTGCATGCAAATGACACAGGATCCATACTTTATTTGAAAATTCCCAATTATTTTGAGGACTATTTTAATTTAAGTTCTGTAGAGAAATCATGAAATTATTACATATTTTGAAACGTTCCAATATTATGAAACTCAAACCTGCCGTAAACTAAACAAGAACTGGTGTAATTAATAGCTCAATACAGATTAATAGTTTTCGAAAGAAACCAATATTTACGTTGCCAAAATATCACTGCTAGAGTGGAGCCAATATGAAACTGCAGAAGCAGTAGATATAATAACTGGCCCCATCCTAAGCAGCTTAAACTTATTTCATCTTGTTGAAGGGACTTAAAGCTACAAATAACCATTAGAGAATTTCCAGCGAAATAAAAAACCAAAGTAGAGCGAACCCCATTTTCCTATCTTTAATTACACTTCTTCGTGCAGTTTAATATCTTTAACAAGGAAATGTCCAAAAAATCTAGCCAGTAGCATAAAAGGTTGTATTTCCTCAAAAACTTGAGTTAGTGCAGTCTCTTTCACCGCACGTATAACAAACGCTTTTGGGGATACATTACAGTGTTCTAGGAGTTGGTAATAATCGTTGTCCGGAGTAAGTTACCAAAATAATTTGACTCCTAGTGATATGAAAAGTAATTAAGGTAAAATATTTATCACGAGATGAGGTAATAAATATTGTACTGCTACACCACTTCAATATTGAAAGTGCTTGGGAATCCTTAGTATACAGTAATATTGTATTACAACAATTATCACTGAGAACATCTCTATTTTTTAAGGGTTGCACATATCCATTAACCTGTTTTCATGACAATTAAGGAAATTAATTAAAACTTTTATTCACTTGTTACAGTCTAAAAATTAGTTAAGACAAAGAAACAACAAATATGAGCGCACCGATAGATCAGTGAAAGGGGAGGGGTACTTCTGTGTTTTTTTAGCCCCAGCACGTCAAGGTAGGGTTTTCCCAGAAGCGTACATTAGAAAGTCGGGATAAATCGTTAGACAATCACCGCTGTTTAAGCACGAAGGTGTGTGAAAAGTCTTCCAATTTATCAGGTTTTTCGAATGTTTATGGTTTAATTTCCAATTCGTCAGTCTGTTTTCAGCTTCCAATTAAAAACACATAAATTGGTCAAGACACATTTTACATTCATCAAATCTATCTCAGCCGGCAGTACACAACAAAGAAATGCTTAACTACGTATAGTGGTATAATCCACGACTAGCAAATTACTGCGGCTTTAAACTGGCATAGAACTACGCAGAAGGCGCTCTTAATAAACACAATAAGAAAATTTATAATTATGTATCGTTGTAATATCCACGACGGGAAACATTGGAAAAATACGGTCTAAAATTATTGTCCGTTCAATGCGGCTAGATTCTTAATCACGCCAGAATTTTTCAACACTCGGAGGGTAAATATTAACAACACGCAAAACTTCAATATCGCATAAACTCAGAAATACAACACCAGAACAGGACATATAAGAAAATAAGGACAGGTAAGTCAGGATATAAAACGAGGATTTAAAATTAGACTTGACGAAGAAAGCATATATTGCAAATTAAAGTACGATGAACTTCTTCGGAAACTAGATAATTACAAAGTCCGAATATTAACTGAGCTTGATCGTAAACTTTAGATCAACATACAGTTTTAAGAAAAGATATAGAGGATGTGTTAGGGCAAACCATATTAGTGGAAAACGAGGTAGAAATTTTAAAGCAACAAGGTAATTTTCGAACACAGCTTGCGAGCTGCTGATTGCATCAAACGAACCTAATTTTAAACGCACAATTCTCCATTGTTCTAGCCAATTGCCATCGAACTATGCTATGCTTTATTTGCCTTTTGATCATCGGTGTCCTGCAGTGGCGATGGAATTCAAAAACTTCCCGTGAGTTTAAACTGGGCGCGTTATTTACAATTCGCTGCGTTGTCGAAGACTGCAGCTGCTGTTACGTATTAAACATTTTCCGTTCTACAAGAGAGACACCGCAACTGTAATTAGAAATGGATGACAAAACACGTCGCTTGAACTTGGCGGGAGAATCGTATCCACTTGCGGCCAGCTAATGTAAAAGACGTGTTTCTATTGCAGCCCCTTGTGCTCGGTCTAGCGGCCAACGAATTTAAATTAGCTTCCGAAAAATGTTGCAGTGACTTAAGTTGATCTCGTAATTAATTTCTGAAATGCTGCACCAGCTGCTTATGGTTTGATCAAACAGGAGTCGTTATCGAAACTCAGTTCAGTCAGCACGAGTAAATAATTTTTACCACGGGTGTCTGTGCGAGAAGGTTGAGAGCTCGCTATGAGAGCTAAGTGCAACTAAAGTGCCTCACCGTTGTGTATAAAATCGTTGATCATGTTCTTCGGATTAAAAGGTCGATCTGCATTTCGCACCAACTCCATTTACCTAAGCATTATACATTAAGGCGTATTTCGTTCATACGGATTTAAGTAGCGACCTAGTTTGATCTTAATAATACTTAAAACCCTGGGCGTGAAGTTTGTTTCACGTTGTCTGTTTGAGATACCCGTTTGTCAACTCCAAGGAACGGCTTTCGTGCTGTCTTAATCTGCAGTTGGGCATTTTTGTTCGAGACATCGTGTAGATGTCTTTTTGGATCTGGCTCGAACTTCAATTACGCACAATTGGGACGGCTCCAATCTTTCCTTGAATGTCAGCTTTTCTCAAGTACTGTAGAAAAGTGCATTGCCGAGTTTGTGTACCGTTTTAGTTTGTGTTTGCAATTACGCTTGGGGGGGGGGGGGGGTATAATAAAATAAGTATTTTGTATTGGCCTAGATCTAATTGCTTCGAGTGCCGTTTCTAAAATATTCTCCTCGTATGACTACAATTATAGTAGCAAAGTAGAGGTAGCGAGAAAAGCAATTTGCTATTTATAATCTTGGGACACGTTTTATACTGCCGGGTAATAGTTCTTCGTTTGCTGTTATTTCTTGTACTTAAAGTTGGAAAACCAAGGTGCAAACCAAGCAATCTTCTTGAGAAAATTTATTATATTCAACAAGAGCTATAACCACAGAATAATAATAATTATTATTCTGTGCTATAACCACGTTCAGTTGGTCTTATAACAATAAACACACACTATACATATTAAAATGCTGTTACAACGCTTTATCAAAACTATTTGTTTATGCACAGAATTATTATCAGTAACCTTTCATATCTTCAAAAGTGCATTATACGTTTATCATCAGCCACGCTAGCCGAGTGTTTTTAGTATAAGAAATTACAATATTAGAAAATGGTAATTTCGATGGATAGGTGGAAAGGAAAGGTTGCTATTGTTACAGGTGCAAGTGCGGGAATTGGAGCTGCGATTGTAAAACAGCTTGTCGAATGCGGAATGCAAGTAAGTAATATAACATTCCTTTACTTTTTGTAATCCTAATGAGTATATTTTACCAAACTTCACATTAGAAACACGTTTAGAGGTTTAAAACAACATTTTAAAATTCTTTGGTTGCACGTTAATAGAAGCTTTTGCTATTTCTATGTAGGTAGTCGGACTAGCCCGTAGAAAGGCAAAGATGAAGCAGTTCGCTGAAACTTTAAAAAACAAAGAAGGAAAATGTTACCCTATATATGCAGACATAATCAAAGAAGAAGACATCGCCCAAGCCTTCAAATGGGTGGCGGAATACTTGGGTCCCATCACGTACTCATCAACAATGCCGGAGTTAGGCACAACACGAACTTAGTAGAAGGTGACACTAAATTGTGGAAGGAGACCTTTGACATCAACGTCGTGGGCTTATGTATAACAACCAGGGAAGCTATAAAAAGCATGAAAGCCCATAACGTGGTAGGACACATCATACACATCAATAGCTATGTCGGCCATCGAGTTATTTACTTTCCTCAGTCTAACGTGTACCCGGCGAGCAAACACGCTGTCACTGCCTTGGCAGAGACCTTGAGGCATGAGCTGAATTCCGTTGGAAGTAAAATTAAAGTTACGGTTAGGCCTACAGTTTACAGTTATTGTTTTGTGGTTTACACCATCTCAACCATCAGTGTGACATCTCTATTTTTGCAGAGCATTAGTCCGGGTGCGGTGAATACTGAAATACGAGATGTATCTGGAATATTCACACATGCAGATCAAGCAGAATTGTTTAAGAAATTGCCACATCTTCAGCCAGAGGATGTGACAGATGCTGTTTTATATGCATTGGCCACCCCTTCTCATGTCCAGGTTGCCATATTTTGGCCAACGTTGTGTACTCTTGAATTTTATTATATTACTTTCAGGTTAGCGAAATCATAATTCGAGCAATTGGTGCTCTTTAGAAAGCTGCTTGGATCTATAAATATTATTGAATAGATGGTTCCGAGGCACTTTAAGATCCAAGTTATCATAACCACTATATAATAGCATTGCTACTGGAAAAACAATTTAAAAATAAGACATTTTTGAGCTGCAGTGTTGTAGACAGGTAGAATTCTAAGTATATTGAGGGTATTAAAAGTATCTCAAATTATTGTTAGGTAATAAATATTAAAGTTGCAAAACTAAAGTTTGTTTTATAAATTGCAAACCGTTTTTGAAATACTGTATGAAGAATCAAGTATAAGAAAAAGGATGGGTAATTTTAAGTTATTTTATTATGGTTGTACTTTGTCATTTGAGGTCTAAAGTTACTTGCTATCCACGTTGTAGATTTTGTAAGAAATTCTCTTTCGTGATCGTTTACAAAAACCTAAATATAAAAATTGCACTTCAGAAGTGACAAATGTTGCTATGGTGCATATGAGGATATACAGGGAATTTATTTTAATAGTTAACATAAGAGTTTGGATTCTATGCCACCATTTAATTATACAGGTGACATAGTGACAAATGAGACCAATATATGAGAGCCTTTATTTTACGAGTTAACATAGGAATTATTACTTGTCAAAAAGACAACTAAAAGTTATCATAATGTATACAACTGAAGAAAAGATACAACTTGTGAGTTGTACCTAGGCATCTACTTTTTAGTTGTTACATACTTACATTCCGGTAACAAACGTAAAGTTTCTTATTAGCAAGTACCTAATTCAAATTCTTATGTTAACTCGTAAAATAAACGCCCTAATCTATCGATTTCATTGGTAACTATGGAAGTGACCTGTATGATTAAATGCTGGCATAGAAACGAAACTGCTATGTTAACCATTAAAATAAATTGACTGCATAAATTACGCTTAGTACGCAATAAAACATTTAAATTCAATTATCTCAGAAACGGTTGATCGGAGCGACACCTATCAAGTATAATTTTTTGGACAGAAATTGCCAGAGATAAGAATTTTGTATTAGAAATCATCTAGGCATTAAAAAATTATGAAGCTTTCGATGTATGCGAAATGCTGCTGCTGGCGCCGTCTGGAATGTACATCAAAACTGTGTTCAGTTCTGGTTTTCTCATTCCAAAAAACCACCAATTACTGATATTATTAAGACAAATAATTTAAAAATCTTACTACCTGTATTGTATATATAGTAGATGATATGGGTAACATTTTTACTATATTTTTCCCTGTATTGTGTGAGGGTCGATTATGCACTAACATTTTCTTTAGGCTATATTCAGGAAAGACAATAAAAGACTCGTATTTTTATAGTTAGATGTAACAAATTATTATAGTCATAGGTAAGCAATTATAGATCTTAAACGAAAGCTTTCATTTGATTTGAATATGGTGTAAGCCGATATCTTTTGCAGCTGTTAGAAATTCAGCGAGACGTAATAAAACATCCTGGCGCATGATACAACAAGAGCCGAAAACTATGTTAAATTTCTGACAGCGGGATTAGGCGTAATTGGAACGGCCGTCGGGTCGGTCGAAACAAAAAGGCCATAACCTCGAAGTAATTAACCAATTTAGTTTAAAATTTATGAGGTTGCTATTCAACCAAAGAAAGACGTGTTGAGAGCAGTTTCGAAAGCACCGTGGTAAACCCCAATTTAAAACTTGATTGGAAAATAATTCAGCAGTCGTGAGGTTTGGAAGGGCAACCACCAATTAGCGGCCAAGTCTGGTACATGTGGTAGTTCTACGTGTAATATGGAAAACTAGTGGGACAGATGACAACTGTTTAACCTTTGCTTCACAGTCCGACACCGCAAGGAAACGTTAGTAGGACTGTGGGCGCACCGACGTTTTGCTTCTCTTTTACTTCTCTAGGCGCAACACAGTTCGGCAGCGCAAGGAAACTTGCTAGTAAGACTGTTTTCGCACCGACTATTTGTCTCACTGTACTTCTCTAAGCAGTACACAATCTGGCACCGCAGTGACCCCACTGTTAGCCAGATTGTAAACCGCCCTAACCTCTTTTCTTATTATTATTTCTGCCACGTGAAGCACCCCACAATCACTCAACTTTCCTTGACGCCAGACGAGCCACCGGCAACCGTCTGAAGTCATTGTAGTCTTGGAAACACCGCAATAATTGTAAAAGTATATAGTACTTTTACGCTTGATCATAATAAAGAATATTAGATCTCCATGACGTTGTTTTCTTTCGGTGTAAAAACTGAAAGTCTCCAGTCTCTATATTTTCTAGTTGTATTTTTTTGGTGGTCAAGGTATATGTATTTTTCGACATTCTCGATATGGCATTGATCGATCGTAATGTGCAAATTTTCTTTACACGTTGTTTTAAGTTTCTTTAGGTTCATTCTCAGTCCTGCTTTACACGCCTTCAGGTTTAGTTCTCTCAACATTTGTTGTAGTTCTGCTTAATTTTCCGCTATGATAATCACATCGTCGACGAATCTTAAGTTATTTAAGCTATTGCCATTTAGTGGAATATTTTTATCTTGTCATTCTAGACGTTTAAATGCCTTCTCCAGAGCTGCATTGTATAATTTTGGGGAGATATTCCTATTGAAAATTTAGGTAATTTGGTACACGGACAATTCCAAGACTGATACTGGTACCGGATCAGGATTTCATTGCGAAGGTACAAAGCTCAACTTCTCATTGGGTAAGCACGCCTACGTATTTCAAAGAAAATATACGCAATCCTACAGTGTGTGCGGAAAAACAAATAGAGGGGTTATACGCTGATGTACACAACGTGGGGCAGCCAGGCGGCTCTAATAGTACTTTATGTAACTAGTCCTCAAAGCAAGGCTTTAGGGGACGAGTCGTAATGTTTCCGGACGAGGCGGAGCGAAGCGCAGCCGAGTCTGTAATATGAAGATGAGTTCTCTAAAGCCATTTGAGGACGTGTTGCATACAACGTTTTTTTTTTGTATTAGCTCTCCAAACATTATAATATGAAGTTTCAATTACCATTAACGCGGCATTATATTAGGAGGCCGCGCGAAAATGTATTTTTCGCTCCCCAAACTGGTTACTTTGGAAACTGTCTAGGATCCTCAAAATGGCCATTTAGAGGCCTTGTACTTAAAGTCGTCATGGCAACTAATTTTTGAGTCCGCTAAAATGTTGCCATGACGACTTTAAGTACAAGGCCTCTAAATGGCCATTTTGAGGATCCTAGACAGTTTCCAAAGTAACCAGTTTGGGGAGCGAATACAAAAAAAACTTTTTCGAGTACTAATATTGCTTGCAGACCATGTAATGCAGCATACCATATGTATGATACATTTAATTTAAATAATTATATCCAGATATCTAATGGGTATCATGTGATATAACAGTTTTGTTTTAACTGGTGGGGTTGTAAGGGCAACCAAAAGGTTGTTTATATTTAGTAGTAACAAAATAACTCGAATTCATAATCTACGACAAATAGTCACGTTAAGGATTATATTCCCATTAACTATAAAAAATAATAATTGCTGATTTGATACGTAGTAGTAATACAGCATTCTCTAAAATCAAATTTGACTTCAAGTAACAAATATTCAAATATATAATTCAAGATTATTTGATTCTATTTAACGTGGTATATTACTGGGCTAGGCGATAAGTCGTTTAAAATGGCTGTTAGCGGGAGCTATTCCGGACAAACTGGAATTAATTTTAATCTGTTTGATTTCGTGTTACGAAGTGTCTCTTAAAACTGCACCCCCTATGCCCGGATTAAGCCGCCATCTTGAAAAAAGGGCAACAAATTTTATTTTTTTTTATTATTTGTAAATATCTCGGTTAGTATCAACTTTATAGTAAAATATATTATTATCAAAATTGAAGGAGAGTAAATTATCTACAAGAAATGTTCTATACATTTTTCTCGTGCGACTACCTGTTTCGAGATTATAGGCGTCGAGAGCTGGATATTCTAAGGGCATTTGCAAATTTTTTTAATTTCAGACATTCTTGAAAACATGCATGTGCTTTTATAGATCGTCATTGTAGTTTCTGTGGAAATTAAAAATAAGACCAGTACAAGAATCTCTGGTAAAATTAGAAAAAGTAAATCTAAAAGATCTGAGAAACAGTTAGAAGATTACTTTCAATATGAACTAGCTCCTTATCCACTTTCACTCTTTGATGAGATAGGCATGTGTAAAACTAAACAATCAGCCTTGTACAATGCGTTTGTACTCAGTGAAAACCAACTAGTCTCTGAAAATACTCTTTATGTGATAGACGTGGGACTTCTACTCCACAAAATTGTCTGGCATCAACAAGTATCTTATTGTGCGATTTTGAATAAATACGTCGAGTATATGTAACAAGACTTTACTCAACGAATGCAGTAATAGTTTTCGATGGATACTCGGAGGATGCTGCAGCAAAAAGCACCAAGACTGCTGAACGACTTCGCCGATTGAAGATTGGTTCATCAGCGGAAATACGTTTTTATGAAAAAATGATAACAACTGTATCCCAGGGGAAACTCTTGTCAAATGAGAGAAATAAATGTCGAATAATGTCGATAATGTGTAAACGATTAACGAACGAAGGTTTCAGAGTCAAGCAGGTTGCCGAAGATGCCGATATCTTAATTGTCAACACTGCAATTGAAGAATAAAATCACTAGAAATCGATAATTATAATAGGGAAAAAACAGTGATTTATTGGTAATTCTTACCGCCTTGAATCAGTCTCGCTCTAATATTTATTTTCTGACGCCGGACAAGGGAAAGATTCGGAGTCGGATGCATGCACCCCATAATATAAATTTGGATGCTTCAATTAGGGACAAATTTTTGTTTCTACACGCATTTAGTGGCTGTGCTACTGTTACCGTATTATACAGGCAGGGGAAAATGAAGTTCGTTAAACTTCTACAGAAAGAGATAAACTTACAGAAAGTTGTTCAAATTTTCAAAGACCCAAACGCGTCCCCAGAGGAGATAGATAAAGTGGGAGAAGATTTTCTTCTTCTTCTGTCGGAATCAAAACACTGTGAATCATTGAACAAATATAGATATCACTGTTTCGCACAATCTATTAACAAAAGTTTACCAAATCAAGCATCGTTACCACAAACCAAAGACGCAGCTCGCTTGCACTCGTTCCGTACTTACAATCAAATTATAAATATGAATTCGAAACAAGCGAATATATGACAAAAATTCAGGGAACATTTTTTGTAGAGATAACTACGTATTTTGCTTGATATTAATCGAGGTATTTACTAATATTAGAAAAAATATAAAAATTTTGACCTTCTTTTAAGCATAGCGGTTTAATCCGGTCTCGCTATTAATGTACAGTCGTGTGCAAATAAATCTGGGACAGTGTTTTTTTGCACATGCAGATTCAGTTAAGAATTTGAAGAATATTTCCATGGATTTCCTCTTATCAGAGAGAGTTGCGGGTTTCAGTACCTGTTAAAGTTTAATGTAACTCTTTCTGATAGCAGGAAATCCATGGAGATATTCTTCAATTCTTAACTGAATCTGCATGTGAAAAAAACACTGTCCTAGATTTATTTGCACACGACTGTACTTGTCGACTGGCCTATACTACGAAACCAGCAAAACTAGTAAAAGTGAGTCTTGTGGTATGCTGTTGAACTTGTCTATCCACGTAACAGAGTTTTCAAAGAGCTACAATGAGCTTTAATTTAGTCGAGAAGGAGGTGTTTGCTGACTAGAAATTATCCAGTTAGGAGCTGAGGTGGAGCATTCAAGTACAAGATAAACATTCAGGAGGTTAGTACCCATTTCTTACAAAATATTATGAAATTATAAAGCAAGTTTGGTGCAGGAAATCTTTAAGATATTGTAATTATATTTATAAATTAATTTAGAAAAATTATTTTTCTAAATTCAATAGTGATTCGAGTACTCGACGTTTTCCGACAATTATATTTTGAAATTTACACATATTGGAATTAGGTTATTTTTAGAATTTTTATTTAAATCAAGTTTGGATATATTTAACATTTGATTAAATTATTTTTGGCAACATGTATTTTATTTTGTAATGTCAGATCAAACTTCAAAGTGCTACTAACAAGCTGAACGTATGAATTTTACTTTATGAAGTGCCTGAAACTTGTATTTAATTTATAAAATCAAATAGTTATTATATTTTGAAAATAATTTAGTATTTAACTATTAGAGAAAGTTGTTAGTTGAAGATTAATCTATTCAGCTGAGAATTTTGAGTCCTATTGCTTGTAAAACTGACTAGTCGAGGCTAAAAAAATAATAATCACATGATACAATTTTAAATGTCAAATTGATTTAGGAGTTACGTCAATTCCTATTTATTACATTAAGAAGTACGGTAAGTACATAAGTGCACTGTACCTGATAGTATTTCTCTTTTAATATTTAGTAAAAGGGCATATTTAATTTGATATGAAAAAGAGCTTCAAAGTGGGAGCTATTACATTTTGATTCACAACTTGGGACTTGATAAAGTTGTATAACAATTTGGCACTGCAAGTGGGGCTAGATATACTACAACCGATGTGGGCCCAGTACCTAGTGAAACTATAATTTGTGGCACAAATGGCAATAACAAGGCCGATTAACTAACAAAGCTTCTACTAAGGCTTACCTCGGCACAGAACCATCAAGAAATGCTATCCAAGGCTACGTAACGATTGAATTAGCACTCAGTATGAAAGGTACTGGGTTGGGAGGCTTAGAAGAGCCACAGCTAGGCAGTTATAAACGGACCTTGCAAGAAGGGAGTTGCGAAATTGCTTCATGGGTAGGGTACAGCTCAGGAACGTCACACGTCTACTAACAATACATGACACTGCTAAGGAGCACTTGTGAAAAATCGTAAAATGCAATGGAGGTTTTACTCCTAAAATTTTCATTTTGTGTGCCTGCGATTCGTTGGAAAAAAGACAGCGCATATTCGGGCAGCTACTTACGGAACCGAGGGCTTTATTATACACCCAGTGTAAGATCTTTTGATAAGGAAACAAATATCACTGAATGAGTGTGACGCACATATCAGGGTGTGCACAATAAGTCTTTTAGCCTGCATTGTTTCCCGAATCACTAGAGAGGCGAGCTCTGACGGAGAAAAAAAACAGTTTACTGTATCGCAGTATCTTCTGACGAAATACGTTGGCGTCATTCACAATGGTTGTAAATAAAGGCTTTGTAAAACATTTCTAAAGGTTATATGTTTGTGAAGCACTCACTTCATCAGCTCATGCACTTTCAAACAAAGCTAATTTCAAAGTTGAGAGCTTTCTACTATTTATATTTATATGATTCAATTTGAAGCAAAATCAATCTCATGAAGTACAATATCAACTACCAAAGTCTCAATTTATCAATGTTTAAACTATAGTGACTACATCAAATGCAATCAATTACCATACGAAGTAATAATCAGCTTTTTGTCGGCTCTAAGTTGTTCAACTGCCGGTAGTGAATTTGCAATCACATCGCGGTTTAATCAGCTTATCTTTGATGACTCTGTACTTGTGATAACGCTGTAATTGACAATACACAAATACAAAGTAAGAATCATACGATCAAGATCCATTTGCTTCTGATTTTTTACAGTACAGAAAAGGTTTCAGCATGGTCATTTCAATGGAGCGCTGGAAAAATAAAGTGGCAATTGTGTTGGGCGCAAGTGCGGGTATCGGAGCTGTAATTACTGAACAGCTGGTCGAATCTGGTTTACAGGTGCGTCTTGGGATTTTTTGTTTCATTATATACGTTGTCATTTTTCTTCATCAGAAGGTAAAAATCAGTTAAACAGTTTAAGAGATAAGTCTGATCTTGATGATTGCACGCCCATGTGTAAAGAGTTGAACAATAGTCATGAAATGTTAATGAACTGTAGTATTAAAAGCATTTTGTTTAATAGTACATTACACAACTAGTTTAGGAAAGTGATGTTTTACTGAAAAAGTATGGCTGGTTTAAGTACGAGCGTTAGCGAGTACTTAAACGGCCATACGAGTGCTATGGTGCAAAATACCACATTACTAACCGAATTTGAATGTAGAAATGTAGTACATTACCATATAAAATGCGATAGAGAATAAACACATTCGTGACAACCCCTTTGCATCTCCATCTAACCAATTCCATAGAGCACATTTGATCTTAAGCCGTTTCTCTGTGTGTCTAGCTACAAACCCTTATTTAATTGTTAATTTTTTCATTTCCTCAGGTGGCAGGTATAGCCCGTCGAAAAGAAAAACTACAGAGCTTAGAAAACAAGTTGACGCAGAAATCGGGAAGGTTCTACGGGATTGTCGGAGATGCCACGAAGGAGGAAGACATTCTGAGAGCTTTCCAGTGGGTAAACCAAAACATGGGACCAGTGCACATTCTGGTGAACAACGCAGGTGTTGGCAGGTTGACGTCTTTGATAGACGGGAACGCCAAGATGTGGAGAGACGTTCTGGACACCAACGTCTTGGGGTTGTGCATAGCAACCAGGGAGGCAGTTAAGGATATGAAGGCGAACAATGTGGACGGGCACATTATCCACATAAACAGCATAGTAGGCCAGAAGCATTTATACTATCCGAATTGCAACGTTTATCCTGCTTCCAAGTTTGCCGTGACGGCACTGACGGAAACCTTAAGGCAAGAACTGAATGCCATTGATAGCAAAATAAAAGTGACAGTAAGTGGTGACATCTGTTCAAATATGTGGTAGGTGTAAGCTCTTCTGGTTTTAGAGTATCAGTCCGGGTCTCGTGGCTACTGAATATTTTGAAGCCATGGCTGCCAGCAGTGGTCAGAAAGAAATGTTTGCATTCATAATAGAGCATTTGAAAGCATATCCTCGATTACAATCAGCCGATATTGCAGACGCTGTGATTTATGCTTTGTCGACACCTCCCCACGTACAGGTAACTAAATTAATAGTACTTGTATCTCTAGCAGCGAACAGGTTTTGATCAGATCAGTTCAATATGATTAATGAAGCGTAGTCGAGAATTCTTTATATGGTTGTATTAACTTAGAGGTATATAAGGGATTTCCAAGAGGATGTACCATTAATTGACTAGCTGATGAAACCTTCAATGATTTCTCTTCTTTTTATATATTTCTCAATGTTTGTTTTGATCACATCCAATGTTTTAAACAAGAATTTGTATGAAACAGTCGGAAAAAAAAAATTTAGCTAAGTAATGCTCCACAAGGATCTGCTTTAGGTCCTGTTCTATTTTTATTAGTATCTTTAACAACCTACTCTACCGACTAACTTTCAAGTCTTCTTCTTCTTCTTTTATTATAAAGCAAACCACTTCTTGTATCTTCTGTGCTTCCAAGTCTTTTCATTGTTTTTCAGGTATACCTCTGTCTATTATTTTATTTTGTATACTAAACATCTCCCTTAGTTTTACTGCCTTATTTTGGCCTAATTGCTTATTTCCTTATATTAATGGCTACTACTATACTAACTTTCTTACAGATCCATGAATTGACTATCTGTCCATTTGAAAAAGCTTAGTGAATAAAGAACAGTAACTGTGATGTGCTGCGTCATTGCAATTTATAGCTTGTTTAAAGTCGCCCAAGTATTGCTATTGCGTGTTCAGGGCTAATATACTGGATAAGTGTTATTTAATCAAGCGTTTGTTGAACGATAACATAATTATCTACATAGACACAATCATTTTACGACCTTCTTAGTATGTATAAGATACGACCTTAGTAGGTATAAGATGTATTCTAATTTATTATTTATTGTCTTTCGCAAATCTGGCGTGTATCATGCGTAAAAAATGTCGAAATTTTAATTAGTTATATTTTATGAATAAAATACTGTCGTTATCAGATATCTCGTTTTATTTAGACAATTTTCTTCAAAGAGATGTAGCACGTCAACACGTGTGTGTCTTATCTAATCACTGTATGATTAGTAAGAAATATGTTTTATACGTTTCATAAACTCAAACTGCTTAATTATGGTTTGATCGCACACCTAGGAATAATTTCAATTTGATTTAATTCAAAATAAACATCCTGGTTGCTTAATGGCTTTACCACTTCAAAGAAATACAGTTTGCAACAAATATGTAACGTGTACGGTACTATAACTTTAATGCATCTTATTATTTGTGTGATATATGCATTGGTCACTATTTACATGAGAAAACTAAACTAATATTGACATCGGCGTAATCAGTCACAACTATTTTTTGGCCGAAGTTCAGCAAGGTCAGTTTGCAGCGACAGCCAACACATTGTTTGGAAATGAATTTCAAAGTTGTTTGTCATTCACACCCGGCGATCGCCGTCGTCTACATTGATTACCTTTTAGCAGGGTACATATAAGTTCGTTAATACCTTGACCAGAGTCGATCCCGTTTATTTCAAATTGTGTACTCAGACGTGTTGCAGCTCTCGCAGACATGGTGATTTCCATGGAACGGTGGCAAGGAAAGGTGGCTGTCGTTACTGGGGCCAGTTCGGGCATTGGAGCTGCAATTGTGGAGCAGCTGGTAGATTCTGGATTAAAGGTAAGATATTTCTGTGACATTTATTAGTATACTGAGAATAACTCAACGGTATGCTTTTTACAACTATTTTAATTCGTATCATTTGCTTGTGGAAAACAGTTTTGTCATCATTATCATTATCATAAGCTAGGGATCAAAAGAAAAAAATTTCTCATTGCACTTGCACATGGAAGCTCTTAAATATAATTTGTAAAATCCGCAACAAACTAGTGTCGTAGTTCAAAATTTATAGAAGAATTAAAACAAGTTCTTTTTTTTTTTGGTTTTCCAACTTCAAACATAACGCTGCCATTTTATGAAATTTGAAATAAAACTTGCAGCTTTCTATAAATTGCATAAGCAAAATATTGATTTACTGAATAATAATGGTTTTACTGTGTCCATGAAATTGCATTAAGATCCTACTACATCTCTTCAATTTTTTATCAGTAGCAGCTCGCTATAAGCAGCCAAGGGGCCATGGCCCTACTACGACAAATAAATTCAAGATTTTTTTATTCTGAAAGAAAAGCTGTACCTATTTATCAAATTCTTCTCATTTTAAAGCTTAAACAAGGCATCAGTAATTTTTATTTCATATCATAAAAATAAACTACGATAAACGCTTGCTTTCACCGCGCCTTGGGGCCAGGTGGAAGTGGCCCAACTTTTCTATATTTTATGGGCTGCAGCGGGCGGAACGCGGTGAAGGGTGCAGATTCACAGATAGGTTGTTTAGCAGTGAATCTGTGCCACTTCATGTTTGGCTCAAGCAGTTTGAGTCCGTTTGTGCTAGAGCGCGTCTCGAGTCATAGCTTTCCGTGCTTACAACTTCGGCACGTAGAGGGACTTTATCGCGGCGTCCTGGGATTTTTAATTTAATTTAATCACATTTATTTGTATTTATTAGTAGTCCTCCTTATATCATTGTAGTAATTATTCTTTGTACCTTGTGGATTATGGCCGCATCCGAGTTATAAATGTTTTAAATCCGTTTTGTTTTTTTTTTATTGATGAACCAAATGTTCTTGCCTCTTCGTCAAGCCTTCTCACTTCATCTATCAGCTCTTTCTTAGTTCGCGTGGTTAGTGTCAAGTTGTCGGCATACGCTAGCTTCACAGAATAATAATAACCAGAAGGATATCTTCTACACAACCGCATTGATGTCGACGCCGACAACGGGTGACCTCGAACCTTTGTATTCCATGGGCTCTCCCCAAAGCCGCTACCTACACTGACTGCACTTGCCGTTTCAGGTTAGAATTTCAGGGTAGAAACGTCTCAAGGCTATGAGGGGCCGGCGGTCAGGTAATACGAGATATCCTTCTGATTATTATTATTCTGTGCTACCTTTATTTATAAGTGTACCTTATATTCCTATTTTTTTATGGCTTTCAATTCCAGATTAAAATGAATTGCTGATACTGAAACCCCTTGTTTCACAACTTTATTTATTTGTTTTTTCTAACTTCCTTGTATTTGTATCAGTGCCACTACTCAGCATTCTTCAATGCCATATTCAGAAATTTAACTAATTTATCTGGTAGTTCCAGCTTTCGTAATTTCTTCATTATGATATTCCTTTTTATGGATTGAAATGCTTGCCAAAAATCTGGTGTGATACACTCACACAACTTCCTTTTACAGTGTTCTTCTAATTAGTCAAAAATTTCATTTTTAATTTTTAGCCATTTGTCAAAAATTTTCAAAAATTACAAATTCTACAAAAACGGTACAAAATAGAGCGTTAGTTTAAGATACAAATTTTCTCTAGAATTTTAAGGTGAATTCAAAAATGTAATAATATACCCGGTGTTTTATTTAAAATAGGAGTTAATAAAAAAAAATAGAAAAAAAACAAAAGAAACCCACTTTAGAAGTATTCAACTGGAAAATCACCTATTTCACATCAATACACATTAAAAATGTAGTAAAAATGTAAAGTTAAAAAAAAATCGTTAGAGCCGTTTTTGAAGAAATCGAAAAAAACTGAAAAATCTCAAGAGTAAACACCTACTTCCGGTTATGCGATTTTCTTCAAAAGCTTGCTGTCTCATCTACATAGTACACAAAACTTATATATGAAGTTTCAACGCCATACCTCTTTTCGTTTTTGAGATATTCTGTTCACAGGCACACACACAGACAGACACACAGACACACAGACCAATGAAAAAAAATATGTTTTTTGGGATCAGGGGACTCTAAAACGTGAAGATCTGTTGAAAACTCAATTTCGAATTTTTGGGGTGAATCCAATACTTCCTTTATAGTAAAAGGAAGTAAAAATATGTAAATATTGTATATAAATAAATGTCGAATGTATCGGTTTTTACTATAATTTGTTGAAATAACTACAGGTCTTGCCTCCAAACCTGGCTGGTAGCCCTCAATTATATTTTCTGCATATTCTTGTATTCCTTTATTTATGATTTCTGGCACTTCTTTGTAGCAAGTATTCAATAATGTGATGCTCATGTAGTTTTCGCATAATTTTTTTATTTTCTTTGTGGCGGAGTAATACAGTTATTCCTGTATTGCAATCTCGCAGCATTTGTCCTTGTTTTCATATTTGGCATATTAATTTATATAACTGTTTATGTAAGTTTTCTACTTCATATTTTACTAATGCCGTTATTATATTTCCATTTCCTGATGCTTTGTTATTCTTTATTATATTTCTATTTTACTTTTGTCTCCGTTCTGTTATTCCAGTATTACTTTTATTTCGGCATCATTACTCTGCGTCTCATTTAGCAAAACAGTACAATGCTCTTCATATGTTCTTGTAACCTCTTTTTGTGCTATACTAATACCCATATTTATTCATTATTGCTCCTACTTTAACCTTAGGTTTCATTTTTGTTCCTTTAATTTTTTCGAAGAATATTCTGCTATTGTTGTTTCTTTTCTCTTTTAAATTTGTTTCTATTTCATTATTTAAGCATATTCTTTTTCATATACCGTTTTGTTGCTTGATTTCTAACTATTTTGACTTGTGGCCTGTGCCTTTCATCTTTTAAATGTTACCACTTTCTTTTTACTTCATTCTTGCTCTTTGTTAGGCGCATACATTATGTATCATACCAGTTTTGTTTATCTTGTATTTCTCTATCTCATTGGTTACATTTTGCATTTTCCCTACTTTTAACGTGTGTCTGATATTCCGTGTTGAAAGTGTTGTCACGTTGTTATTGCTTTTTTCTTTTTGTCTTTGTCTCCACCATTTGGTTGATGTTCATCATTTGCCAATTCATTATCATTAATTCGCTATCTATTTCATCATTTTTCCATTTTTTCTCAATTGTTTTGTTACTTCCTAGCCTGCCAAACCAAGTGGGAGATCTCTGACTCACTGTTCTTGTTTTGTGTGTTTTATCGTTGTGTACCTTCTCGCTGTTTTTTTTCTCTTATCTCTCTTTCACTTCCCATAGCCGTTGTATGGTCAAGTTTTTTCAGTTGATTTAGGTACTTTAAAACTTTCCTCCTTTACTTATGATACTTATTATAGGTATCACTGTATCCTTTATTTGCTGAATTGTTCATGTGCTGTGTGAACATCGTGCAATCGTCTTGAATCCGTTTCGGCGAGTTTTCATTAATCCATTCTTTTCCCTTTTATATTTTTTGCTGATTTTAATTTTGTCCCATGCTCCGGTTCTTGCTTTCGAAATCTCTTAACCTCTTGGGTTGCGTTTCCATCTCTATTTTACTGAAGCCAACTTTTGTAGCGAAATGCGCAATATTCAATCTCGGGATATCGGAATTTGTCTTTTTCTATGAGGGGGTGAAAATTCATTTTAGATTCGGTTGACCCTACCGTTAAAGTTCTCCACAAGCGCCCACTGATTTTTATATGTGTAGTAATGAGACAAGTTTGGTGACGTAAAGAAATCGTTCATTCTTTTCGTATTTTCCACCGTAGTTGTCTGCCCAAATTTGTCTGATATCTTTATATCATTGTTAGTTTCTGGTTCTTGCTTAACTCTTACCCCCTTTACTTTTCTTTATTTCTTGCATCTACTAGATAGTAGTGGATAGCTGATATTTTGCTTCAACTAACATCAAGAAATGTGTGAGTGTTTTTGTGTGTGAACTTTGTGTTTGTTATAATTAAGTCCTGTTCGATACAGATTTCCACTATTATTGTTATGTTCTTCTTTTGCCGTTCTTCTCGTTGTCTTCCTAAGTACCCGTCTATTTATTTTTTGTTTTATTGTTCTTTTTTCTGTCTCATTCTGTATGTCTACAAAGACTCGTTTCTTACCTGCACTAGATATTATTGGATCCGTAAGCTGGTACTATTACTGACCAAATATTTGCCATGGCATCTGCTTTTACGTCGACCGCTTGTTCATAATATTTACAATGTGATTTTAATAGTTTTGCAGATATTTTAACTAGTAACAAAAACTGTTAGTTTTGGAAAAAGATCAGGTTAAACTTTCTCTAAAAAGGTTGAAGATCCGCAGATAAGTTAAAATAAATGTAATAATTAAAAATCAAAAAATCTTGTTTGTATTGATGTCATATGTTAACGACGTCTTTGTGAAAAATATCATGAGATGAATTTTATTTCGTTGCTTGTAACGAGTTTTTCAACTTCAATATCGTGTTAGTTTCCGTTTAAAATTCTCTGATGCAACTGCTTACGCATGGACTCAAAAGCTTGTAATTCAATAGCTGGGTACTACTCAATTTGAATAAGTTCATTTCATTCTGTTTCTCAAAGAGGATACATATTTGCATAACCTAATTTTGCATATTTTGTAGGATTCTAATGTGTATTATCACTGTGTAAAATATTTGCATGACTATTAAAGTCACCCTGTATATTTTACGTTCTCCATTTAAGCTTATCTAAAGCGTTTGTATTGAATGTAATCTGTTCTCCATCCGCTCTCCTTTCCTATAGTGTATGCTTCTAAACTTTGTTCCATTGCTGGTTATTGTTAGTGCTCGTGTAGGTTAGTGGAATGCAACTTGCTATACCCCTTACTGTATCTTGTGTTGCCTACCACCGCAGGATGCCGCGATAGTCTTCCCTGGCACATCTGTAAACACGATTGCAAAACTATTTGATTTATTACTAATCCCAAGCCCTAACCTCAAAAATATACTGTATAAAATGTGGTCCACAGGAATGAGAAGTTTTGAGAATGACATAATCTTGAAAGCAATTCTAGTTAATTAAAACATAGTGTAATAGTAGTAAAGCAGTTATGCCATTTTATTATTTTTTTAATTTTTACGGGTTAATAACCTTTTGTTTCTATACATTTGCCTTTCTAGCTTCCGATATACCTAGGTTGATCATATAAAAACCTTGCTCTATAGGTAGCAATGTCCAAAATTAGAAGTAAGGAAATCTTAGATAATCCCAACGCCTGGCATTATTTTCAAACAGAACGTTTTGGACTGTTCTCCTATTTGATTTAATGCGAACGATGTTATCAGGATTTCTAACACTTTTGTTTGGTTCCTTATGTTTGAAATTTTTAGCTAAAATTGTTTCTTCAAATTTCCGAACCCAGTTCTTTTTGACATGGACACAGAGAACTCTCCCGTGACGACGAACATAGAAATGAAATCGAAATTGACGCTGCGCAGCAACTACACTATTATTTTGGTAGTACGATATAGTTACAGAAACACGTTGTTTGCCGAACCAGTGTTTCATGTTTAATGAATGGCATACAATGGTAGACAGTTTGACACAAAAATCCACAAGCAACTGAGCAAAATAGCAATATTTTCACACCTTGTATTTTATGCAGCAAGGTTTGTTCATTGCTCAATAAGTTTTCATAATTGCCTTTTGAAATCACTGTTAATTATTTTTAAACCGTTATCACTGGAAACGCATTGCTTGCAAAGTCTCCAACTCAATCCCCATCAGCTGTTAAAGCCAAAAAGCGCCATATTTCGATTGTACATTAACTTTACCGCCCTTTGCATACTATATTGGCTAACCCCGTGTTAGCGCTTTGGTGCCTTACTATTTAAAGTCACCGAACTCGTTTGGAAACCTTCAACTTGTACGAGACAAAGTATCGATCCGTTGTTAGAACGTAACTAAATTATGTCGTCGATTGCTTGCAGATGATTTTTACAGTTGTGCGACGTGTTTGTTTAATTGCTCAGTTGTCTATTTTGCCTCTGTTGGCGTTACTTCCTCCGATCGCACACAATATTTCGTAGTTTGCCTTTACCCTTGCTTGGGGCCTTTTGATAGTGGTTGTGAGGGCAGAATAGTGTCCCTTAGTTTACTCGCGTTATTGCCGATGTGTATGGGTTAATTTAAGGAAGATTATTAGGTTCTATCTACACATCGCACTTGATTGCGGATTCTTAACTTGCAAACTTCTTAGCGGCTTAAATGTTTAACTCTGTTATGGATTACGCTAATGAAACTGCTTGGGTAAGCCTTGTTCGTTGCGTTTACTCGTAACCTATCACTGACGCTTTCTTCTTCTTCTAGTGCATATCCTAACGGATGTTAGCGATCAATAAGGCTACTTGCACCATGACGTGCGTCTACAACCCTTTAAAAATGTTTTAATTTACCTTGTAATAATAGAATTGGCTTTATTCGTAGATTTCGCGAGTTGTTTTTTCCTTTAACTTAGGCGAGTGCTTATAATTATTTTGTTGTACCAGACTTACCGTATAAACGTCATTATATTAATTTTGGTTTGCAAGTAATTTATGCGACGAACCTTTTTGAACCTGTTTCAGGTCCTAACGAATATAGTTACGCAAATTTTAATGAGTTTAAGGGTTCTTGTAAGGTGATAAACTTACCGATTACATTGAAAGACTCTTTCGTGTCCTCTGGCAATTTTAACACTTATTTCCAAATTTAGAAAAAACCAGATGCCATCTTCACTGTAGCTAGGCGGCCGTCCGATCGGTCCATGCAGCCTGAACGTTTGCTTGTTACGATTTTAAGGTGTCCACAGTCATTGAGCCTAATTAGTTTGGAACTTGAGTCTAAAATATATTTATCGTCCATAGAAAAGAATTCATAATTTTTGACCGTTGACTAATTTGTAATTTTTTACCGCAATGTCATTTAACTGAAGATTTATGGTAGTACTATCTCTGCTGTGGTAACAAACACAATTTGTTTAGGAACCAAACATAAATTTTAATCCTTTTAATTTAATTAGGCGTGTATATCACAAACATATATTGCATACGGAAAATGCTTAACAAAGCGTCAGCAGTAATATAATCAGTGCTCGAATGACCCGGTGAACAGCCTGCAATTCTACACTCTGCAAGTTTGTTTATTATGAAATTAGACACGCACGTAGAAATAGCAGCTTGAACTAGGGCAAATATTAAAATTTGTAAGCTAAGTCAGTATTATGTACTGTTTGAGGCTTTCGCGGTTAGGAGAATAAGTCAGTATTGTTATATGTATAAATAGAAAAGAACTAGTCATTAAATTAATACAGTTTGAAATCTTGTTTCACTGTGTTCACGCTGCCCAACGGACCCCAGGTCTTTTGTTACATCATCTCGTGTGAGACCGCACGAGACCGTTGGGTTGCACCCTTTTTAATTCCTGCACCCCTAAGACATATCCTGTAATTTGTCCAAAATAAATTCATACAGTCCACTACAAGCTCCATCCTGAACACAATTGTTAGTAAGCTAAAGATTTCTGTTAGCATCATCGAATAGTGTTAGACTAGCAAAATTAATATCAACCACATTATTTCACGTCAGTGTTTAGGGATCGGTGTTTACGGCTAGTTTCTACTTGATGTTCTGTTTAGGAAGTTGGGCTAAATAATACTTTCTTCAATGTCATTAAACTGAAGATTTGATCAGAACTATCAACATCAGTAATAATATCTACCACGTTGTATTCAATGAGTGTTTCAGGATTTTGGTGGTCAACTTCAGTACCAATAACATTGTACTTGCTATTCTGCAAACGAACGGTAATCTTATCTAAGGTACTAGTTAAGTCAAACAAATTAATTTTAAGTTTTTCTGTACTTTTTTAAACACTTTTTCGCCACTAGGTGGCATATCAATAGAAACTGATTGTGAAGTTTAAAGATTATGATTATTTTCCACGGTTGGCTGTTGGAATGTAACATCTTTTTGTTTGTATAATTGAAGATTATATTTCACTTCCACGTCCTTTTCTACTTCTTCTTGCAACATTGTCGTACCCGTCTTGCTTCACTGTCCTATTTACGTATTCATTTTTTATTTAGCCCTTTGGCAATCTACACAGCAAACGTTTTACTCCAAGTAGTCCTATGAGTGAATTTTTATTTCGTTTATTGTTTACCACTGTATTTTCCTCACACATCACATTTATGTTTTAAAACGCCCCTCTGTGCTGGTTTGATGTTTACCATGAGCATTTTTTCTAGAAGTAGTCTTTTATATCATAGAGTTTTATTTTAAGTTTGACAAACAATTACATCAAAATTGAAATACACACAAAATTCCAAACTATGATTTGTTGTAAAAAAAATAGCAATAATAGTTTTCACGATTCAGTCACAAACATATGTAAGAAAATTAAATATAATGCAAGCCTATACTGGTACGTATAACAGCAGACAAAGATGAACAAGAAATTAAGCTTGGGTAATCAGCTCGGACAATCATGAACTTATGGCAGCCATTGAAGACTATTTTGAGAAAATCAAAACGAATATATTTACATCAGATTAGCTATTCAAATGATATAATATTGTTATCGGTAAACCCCGTTTACAACATGTGAAAAGCATATTGGGTGCTCACTAGCTAATCGGGATGAAGACGGATCTTAAACTGGAATAAGAACAGGCGTTCGCTTACGAAAGTAAAATCTGTCGGTATGGGTAACATCCTTTGTTATTGTTTAGGTTCTGCAGTGGTGATTTAAGAGTCTGAGATGGAGTGGAAAACCTCCTGGCGTAGAAAACGTGTAGAGTGCTCAACTCCAGGTCTTCCAACCTTATTTCTGAACCTTTGGAAATGCTTATTCCACTGCAAAACACGTGGAACTTCACTGTACTCTACAAATGAAAATAATAAGATCTTTCAAAAAAATCGATTAACATAACAGAGATAATTTAATTCATAGTATTATATTTGAACGGGTCAGCTTTGGAGCTGTGACGACAACAACGGTTTTTAAATAATGGGTAAGAATTCTACCTGCCTGTTATCCGTAATGCTTTGCGAGGGCCTGCCTGGGAAGGAATTTCACAGGAAAAAGCACTGCTCATATGCGAGTGTAGAGTGCTGAAGACGTTACTGTCGTAGGAATGGGGATATGTCCCAAATATTTTTCGTAACGGCAGTTTCTACACACATGCAAAAAAACTTACTAGTTCTTTATATTGTTTTTTTTCTTTTGTTGTTTTATGCCCACTTCAATGTGTTTTTCTGCTCTATATTTCACTATGTACGTAGTTCGAGATTATTAAAAGGTATCGCAGCCAGGATAAATATAATTTAAAAAAATGTTAAAACTTGATTCGTTCTTTGGTATATAAATGATGAATTCGTGAATTAAGCAAAACTATTTTATTGTACAAATAACAGTAGATTACCACGCTTACACCAATAAGCTGTAACAGACGACCCAGTCGTTTTTATTATTTTATTATAGGTTGCAGGTTTAGCACGACGCAAAGACAGGTTAGAAGAGCTGGAAAAGAAACTAGAGGGAAAGCCGGGTAAGCTCTACCCCATAGCAACCGACATAACCAAGGAAGATAATATCCTAGAGGCATTCAAATGGGTGAAGAACAATTTGGGGCCAATTCATATTCTTATCAACAACGCAGGCATTTCCAGAATTACCGACTTAATACAAGGCGATACAAAAATGTGGAGAGATGTTTTCGAGACCAATGTTCTAGGCTTGTGCATAGCTACGAGGGAGGCGGTCAAGGACATGAAAGCAAACAATGTGGACGGCCACATCGTCCATATAAACAGTATTCTTGGCCACCATGCTACGTACTATCCGAGCTGCAACGTCTACCCCGCGTCCAAATTCGCTGTAACTGCCTTGACCGAGACCTTGAGGCAAGAACTCAACTTGATCAAAAGTAAAATTAAGATTACGGTTAGTAGTGTGTGTCTTCAAACATCCAACGTCAATAATAATCTAACCTAAATCAACTGAGGCTCAACTAAGTAGTAAAATTATTTTCAGAGCATTAGTCCAGGTCTGGTGGATACGGAAATTATGGTAGCTACGGCACGTGCTAGTGGACACCAGGAAATTTCAAAACATGCCCAAGAGTTCCTTAAAACTGCGGCGATTTTAAAACCAGACGATATTGCCGATGCCGTTGTTTACGCTCTATCTACTCCCCCTCATGTTCAGGTAACAAAAATTCAATAACAGTAGTCAACATTCAAATGCCAATAGACAGTAGATGCAGAATTCAAAATACAGTAGGTTTCTCCATCAATTCACGAAAGCAATTGATTAACAAATTACACAGCCAAATATTTAAAAATACTCTAGTTTTTATTAATACGATTCTTTTGCAGATTCATGAATTAATGATCAAACCAGTCGGGGAAATATTTTAAACACGTGGTGTGAAAAGCTGCAAAAGTTTACATTAGATACTGTGTATGTTTTCTTTGAAAAATAAATATTTGTTACAGAAACATTTAAAATTTCCGACTTATTTGTTTTGTACTGTTGATTGTATTACATTATTTCTCCGAAATAGTTTACAAGCAAACAAGTATCTACACTTAGTGAACGTGTCACAAATGACGGGCTCACTTAGTTGAGTATATTACAGAGAGAGAGAGCGAGAGAGATTAAACCAGTAACTGAAACGACTATATTCCCACACATGGCAAACTGATACAAATTTTGATAACATTTTAAATAAACTAATTTCATAGTTGCCCCAGGTGAGATAAAAAACACAGTGCATAATATTTGAGGCTTTCGCGGTTACTCGAATTATTCTTTTTAAACAGGAACTGAAGCGTAAATGAACGACCAGCATTCTCTGGCTTGATGTACCTTGCACCTTGTAAACTTAAGCAAGGATCCACACGATAGCCATGCTCTTTGGCGGTTTGTGTCGTTTGAGTACCCTGAGAACAAGGGTAGATAGGCAGATATGGCCTTGTTGCTGTTTGTGCACCCATATTGACTAACGTTTTGCAAGACATTGCAGCTTGCATCATCAGAATGAAAGTCGGTGTGGAACTATTTTTAATCCTCTGCGCCAGCCGGTCGGAGCGTCATAACGGTGATTGGTCATTCAAGTGCAGTGCAGTTTGAAACCGTGGGGAGTAGCCGCCTGGCGCACAGTGGTAGTAATGCTTTAGATCATGTATCATAATCCATGTTTTACTGAGCTTAAAACCATCTCCCCTGTTTATATTATTTGGATATTTTTCTATTTCTATGGCTTCAAATATCATTCATGGGAAGTAGTGAGGTATTCTGGCAAGTGCTCTGGCATGCCCAAATTCCAATGTGTGCCCGTCTGTAAATGTATGCTCAGCTACGGCTAATTTTCTGATAAGTTTGTGCTTGTAATCGCCTTTATGTTCTTGAAGCCTGAAATCAATGGAACGACTAGTCTGTCCAATGTAACGCAAGTCGCAAAAGCAAGGAATGTGTTATACGCCAACGGTTTTTAAAGTAGTAATGTTGTTTTACTGATCTGAAACTGTTACTCAAAGTTTCATTTTGAACGACCAATCAGCGTTACATCGCTCCGAAGGGCTAGCACAGAGGACTATAAATAGCCCCACACCAACTTTCAGTTCTTAGAGCGAGTTTTACTCTAATTATGCAAGCTGAAATGTCTTATGAAACGTTAGTTAATATGGGTGCACAAACAGTAACAAGGCCATATCTGCCTATCTACCCTTGTTCTCAAGGAATTCAAACAACACGAGTCACAAAAGAGCATGGCCATTGCGTGGCTCTTCGCTCGAGTTTACAAGGTGCAAGGCACATTAAGCCAGATAATGTTGGGCGTTCATCTACAAAACTACGCGCTCTAAGCCGAAATTGCTTTTTAATAAGAATTACTCAATCATAGTTTAAAGTGCAAGCTAAATAGTTCGCCCACTTTATCATTGGAATATATGCAAACATTATACATTCATTACCAGCTAGTTAGTTTTATCTAACCGAAGTTAGTCCCAAAGCATTACCAAACTATTAAGAAAGATTAACCTCAAAATGGAAGGTGTCCACAGTTACAAAGAATTATTTAGTAACGAAAATTAATTATATAAAAATAAAGAAATAGCAACAGCAGCAAACAATTACGAGTATTATACAAACTGCTCGATACCCACCTTGCATTTCCAAACAGAAGGCTAAACGATTGTTAAATTCTGCGATGGAATTATTAACTAAATTAGCAGGTATGTTTCGACATTCATTAATTAATCTCTCTTTTAATGTCTCGATGTTTTCAGCTGCCTCTAAAATTTTATTCTTCAAATAACCCCATAGAAAAATGTTATTTGGAGACAGATCGGGAAACCTCGGAGGCCAATTAATAATGCCCCGTTTTCCAATCCACAAAGAAAATGTGACGTTATGATAATTAACTACCTCCCTGGTATAATGAGGGGGGCTCTATCCTGCTGCAATATGATGTCACGCATCTCGATATTAATATTAGTATCTATTATTGCTTGAGGTAGCTGCACTTGTAATAGACGCAAGTATTTAGCACTATTTAGAGTACCTACCAGCTATAAATATGGGTCCTGTAACCTTGCCGTTCATAATACCACACAAAGTATCTACAGATTGTCGATACTGTGTATGTGATACTTGAAATCCATGCAAATTCGCCGTTGACCAATACCTAGGATCCGGTAAACAATGGATAATATTTAAGGAAAACTGGATTAAGAAGACACCTACCCAACGTTTTAAAAATTTACGGTCTCAAATAAACGAAACGTGCATTCATCAGAGAACAGCATGTGATTCAATAGAATGTTTTCATTAAATATTCTGTTCATTAATGTTTCACAAAACACTATTCTATTTTCAAAATAATTTTAAGGAAGCTGTTGATGGTTGCCATATTTGTAACTTTTGTATTTGTGTTTTTGAAGTATACGAATCCCCGATGTCTTAGAAAGTTCTCTCTAAATAATTTACACAAATTTAAAAAATAAAATAATGTATATAGGGTAAATGGAAGTGGCATAAATAA
This sequence comes from Agriotes lineatus, assembly GCA_940337035.1. Taxonomy (NCBI): domain Eukaryota; kingdom Metazoa; phylum Arthropoda; class Insecta; order Coleoptera; family Elateridae; genus Agriotes; species Agriotes lineatus. The sequence goes on along the minus strand of CALNHX010006049.1, from coordinate 27,594 downwards.
CTGCATTTTCAGTTCAGAAGTAATAGTGCAAAATTCAATAAATCTGTCTGATGTAATTTCGAGTAATTAATTTGGAAGAATGTTCTATAGGATAAAGAAACTGATTGTGGAACAATACAAGAAGTTCATTTAATTTATTGTGTTTTGTATGATTTCCTTATAAACTAATAATTACTTGATTGGCAATCCCTTCAGTAGAGATATTTGTATTTTATGTTACGGCTTGCAACACGTTTAATTGGGCAAATTCATGTGTTACTGTTCTACGTTGTTGTTTTTTTTTCATGTCGTACCATACAATCTGTACTTATAAATTTTCTAACTGCTCTTGATATTGCAGACATACTAGGGGCTGGTCTGTTAGGATATTTTACACTAACAATACTGAATGATAACCCGGAGTGATACATTATACACATTTCTATTTTTTCTTTGTTTAATAAATCGTTAGTTTCAAATCTTACTCTTTATTCAAATAAAAAAAAACACATTGCATAATTTGGCAGGTGACAAAACAATAAACAATACATAAATGACATTTTTAAATTAATAATAATAATAATAATAATAATAATGCATTTATTTCTTAATAGTTACATAACCATATACAAAACAAATAATTAAAGTGTCGCACAATTGAAAAATCGCAAGGATTTAATTCAAATAGGTAGATGACCACCTTTGATCTTCCATTAAACCCTGGAGTAATCGAGAATATACAATTAAGAAAATACCAATATACATCTAAAAGTAAAAAAAAATATTTTGAACAAAAAAAATATTTAAAAAACTAAAATAAAAGATAAAAGATTCTGTGATTATACAATGTTAGTAGTCCATAAACTTTTTAAAATTAATGGTAGGTTTCATTTACAGTTGTTATCTTATCTGCAATTTATATAGATGGTCACGCATATTAACTTTAAGGCTGGGATTTATGAAACAGAAAATCGTCATGTATAGCTGTTTCATTTTTTACCTTAAGAATTAGTCGCTTACATGGAAATGCTCTAATTTACCGGCGCATCTTACGTCAAAAAGCTGAACTGTGTAGCTTCACTAGTTGCAGAGGTAGCGTACAAAAGACATAATTTAATTTACCGGCGTAATCCACACCCGGTTCTGTTCTTGTCTTTGCCGGCAAGAATTAACTTGTCACGTGTGTTTAAGTTGTCGGTGTTTTAGTTTTGCAAAACAGTTATTTAAAACAAAACAGCATCGTTTATTACAAACAGGTGAGTATTTTTACAACTTCTTTAATATTTACATATGTACTATACAGTGTCCGCCAAAAAGTCGGCATAATATGGGAAAAAAATTATATTTGATTTTTCAAAAATACTTTTTACGTCAATAATTTGTGCTTGTCTAAAAACCTATTTAGCCCCTATCATATATACCGAGTGATTTTTACTTATTTAGAAAATGGAGTTTTTCCACGCACTCATACAGTTATCTAAATGAGGATATTTTTTAGAACATGTAATTGGATATAGAAAAATCTCATTTTGACAACTGTAAAACAACATTTACAGGATTTTTGTAACAGTACTTCATTAACAGGGCTAGATTAGAGTTTCTAGAAGTCATTTAAACAGATATTGATTAGAGTTGAAAAATGTTTCTCCTAAAAAGCGTCTTGCATAAAAAACGTAAAAATTATGCAAACATACTACTTTTCGGTAAATAATAAAAAATCTAAAGAAGTAGTTAACATTTTATATTATTTTTCCCAATTATAAATCTTTAAAGTATTCACATAAAAAAATTGAAATTTAATATTAAACCTTGATATGTGAAATTTTAAAAAATATTTAAAAAATTGAAAAGTTATTTTTTAGCTAAAGTTTAAAAAAATTAAGGGTTTGCTGACCTTGAGATTGTTCAGTTAGCTAAAAATAACACATTCTAAAAAAATCTCATTGAAATCTTATTTAATTTCCGAAAAATAGCACTTTTTGGATTTTGACAATTTCGAACTCCATTTTCTAAACAAGTAAAAATCACTCGGTATATATGATAGGGGCTAATAGGTTTTTAGACAAACATAAACTATTGCGTAAAAAGGTTTTTGGAAATATCAAAAATTAATTTTTTTCCCATATTATGCCGACTTTTTGGCGGACACTGTATAGTACATGTGCTGTTACAGAAATTACTTCTATCGTGCAGAACAATTACTACAAAATGGGAAGAGAAACGCTCAAAAGTGTTCGTAAACGAAATAAAGCCGCTAAAGGCCAGCAAAGACGCAACAATAACAGACGCATTGTTCAAGAAATTGTTGTAGAACTCGCAAATAACGCTGCAGATTTCGTGACGTCCAAGGATGAAATTCATTGTAAATCTATTTTAAACGAAATAGTGAATAATTCTCTGAATATCTGTCAGGTGCAAGAAGAAACTGAAAACAGTGATGAATACGACTTTCCTTCATTTATTGATGATAACGAATATAATCTGTAAGACTACATACAGTGCCCAAAGGAATTAAAGGATATTTCATAACACTTAAAATATAATTGTAATTGCAGATGTTAAATTAACTGCCTGATTTGTTAATATAATTTATGTAATGCCTTTTAATTTTTTTGAGCAGTATAGATTGTGTAAGCAATAATAACATTATTTGTATATGTATTCATTATCTGTTTAGAATCAATTGGCAACAGCTTTCTGTCGAAGCTGTGCCAGATGTACAAACACAACTGCATGGTTATAGAATAGTTGAAATAGATTATTTTATTAATAAGACCCTTACACTACAGTCTATGCATAATAAGCACTGTACAGGAGGCAGACTTCTAATTAAAAGTGAGATAAAAAAGGGTTTAGTAAGCACATTCATATTTCAATGCAACATTTGCGATCGTGAAGAGTCAATATGTTCAGAAATGCCAGATACAAAAAAATCTGTGATAAACACAGCAGCTGTTTGGGGAACTTTATCAACAGGTAGTTCCTATGCCCATTTATCTGAATTTTTGAGTGTGCTGGATGTACCATCCATCAGTGGGAACCAATTTTTTGAAATTCAAAGGCAATTATCTACAGTGAGTAAATAGTATCCTACTCATTTTATTGAGCTCTATTTTATTGTTATAATCATTACAGCACTATGGGGAAAGTTTGTGGGAAACCATGGAGTCTGCTGGCCAAGAAGAGCGTAAATTGGCAATTGACAATAATGATGTGGCCACTGATGGAGTTCCACACATAACTGTATATTTGGATGGTGGATGGTCCAAACGAAGCTATGGACATAATTATAATGCTTCTTCTGGTGTTGTAGGTTTTGTGTATAACCAGTGAAAAACTATTTATGTGATTGTGTTTTTAATGTTTTAGGCTGTTATCATTGGTAGACGCACTGGGAAACTCCTTTTTTTGGGAGTGCGGAATAAATATTGTTTCATTTGTGCTCGGTTTGAGAACAAACAGATTGTCCCGGCACAGCATTTATGTTTTAAAAATTATGAAGGCGCGTCAGCATCAATGGAGCAGGAAATCATTACGGAAGGCTTCAATGATAGCATACTAATGCATAACCTACGATATAAAAAATTTATTGCTGATGGAGATTCATCAGTTTTTGCGAAAATAAAACAAAACGTAATATATGGACCACAGGCGAGTATGCCAATGAGAAGAAATTGCCGTTGCATTACAATTTCATTTCATTTACAGGTTCAAAAACTGGAATGTGTAAACCACTGCATAAAAAATTACAGTAAACATTTGTATCAAATTAAACAAGATACAAAAGGGATATCTTTAGCAGCACGAAAATTGTTGACGCCTGATATTATTAAAAAACTAGTGAAAGCTGCCCAGAAAGCTGTTTATGCTAATGCACATGGCGATTTGCAAAGATTAAAAGAAGACATGCGCAATTCAATCAACCATGTGTTCGGAAATCACTTGAAATGTCAAGATTATCTGTGCAATTGTGTATCCGACACTACATTGGATAAAACAGCAGAGTTGATTTCCTCAGGAGCTCACCATCACATCTATGCTGCTTTGAATTTGGTGTTAGTAAAAAGTCCTCAGTTAATAGACAATGAAACCAATAACAGAGCAGAACTATTTATGAGCATCTTGGCAAGATTTAACATGGGGAAACGGCTTAATCTAATACAGAGGGACAGTTTTCAAACAAGATCGTATTTAGCAGGATTACGTTACAACTTAGGCTCAGCATGGCATCAGAAATCTTGGAAAAAGTTTGTCCACAAAAGTCCTGGGAAAACATTTAAAAAGTATGTGGAGCAACAAGAACAACGGCAATTGAAAAGAAAAGCAAGCAGTAAACCCAACAGATCTGTAAAACAACTAAAATTTTCAACTGGTCAACGTGATTATGGTAGCAATATCGCTGAAATAATTGTGTCAGATGAGGACATCACCCATGAAACCCATAATCTTTTGGAACGTCTGAAGGTACGCGGGCAACAAGTATATTATGTGATTATTATTATCCTGGTTATATTTTTAGGTCTCAGCTGATCAACGAACCAGAACAGCTTTGGAGACGGTAGGACAATTTGATAATCCCAAGTACGTGTCAGAAAGGCTATTCCGACTAACAGCATCGCATTTTGGGGATGTTATTAGAAGAAGAGCAATAACTTCCTGTCACGCACTCGTAACGAGAATTCTAAAGCCAAATTCTTCAACATGCACTGCTGCGATGGAATACGGCAAGAAGAATGAAATAGTAGCAATTTCTAAATTTGAAGAAAAGACAGGAAAAACTGTATTGCCAGCAGGTCTTTATATAGATTTGGAAAATGGTTTCCTGGGAGCGTCTCCTGATGGTAATAGCTATTTAAGTCACAAGGAATGTAAGGACCTATTAACAGTTGAGGTAGGCAAGTACAAGCCAAGACGAAGTCGCGGCTTGTTGCCTGCCGAAAATGTTAATAGGCGATACATTCCGAGTTATCTTATTATATTTTTCCCGCTGCTTATCGAAATTTTCCTGGATTTTTGAAAAAATCGTTTGGTTTGTCACCTGTCACCAGGATTAATATTCGTGAGTCGTGTTACCTATGAGTGTCACATGTCACATAAACACTTGCAATTTAGAAACAAAACGTCTAAATCTGCATCTTGCTTTGCTAATTTTATTATCCTAGGAACTTAATAATAGTATTAAGTTCCGTTGTTAAGAAAAAGCAGCAAACAAATATAATCACCGACTTACACGTTTTGTTAGTAAGGTTGTATCACTGACTTACATGATCAGCAGCGGGAAAAATTATTTTTGTAACTATTTCTTTATTATTGTATTTATTACTAAATGGTTGGATGCAGAATATAGATGATAGTTTTTCAATATTAGAACTGTATCATATCACATTATTGTTATTTAACTGAATGTTATGACTGATTTTGACATTACTTTTCATTTGAAGGTCTTCCCAAAATCTTGTTCGACACATTTTTTAAATTGCTGCAAACATTAAATAAATTATACCGATGGGGCCACAATTATATATAACAGCAATGAGATAACATGAACAAGAAAATAACACGTATTGCTTGAGTAAAAAAGAGATAAACATAGTAGTAAATATTCGAGTAGGCTTGACGCTTATTTTAATTCTGACATAAGTCAACTAAACATGCCTACTAAAATAATTTTATCGTATAGTCATCTCCTTCTTACTCAAGCATTTTATTTTGTTGTTCATGTTATCTTATTGTTGTTATATAACGGGTGTTCATAAACAGTCGTCATCCCAGTAGGTTTTGACTTCAAAAACGTATGTCTATTATAATTGAGAAAAACTGCGCTATGACAGTACTCAATGACGTTTCATTGTGTTGCACGAATTAATCAAAGATATAACATTTTGTTTTTCAAAGGAACTGGAATGACGACTGTTTATGAACACCCGTTATAATTATGGCCCCTTCCGTATAATAAATTCTCTATTCATGTGCAATTTTAGGTATAATAAATGAAAAGGAAATAGTAGAAGTCAAGTGCTTCCAGAAAGTAGCAGAACTAGGAGTGTCTTTAGAACAAGCTACCCAAAATAAACAGGTCGCATGCTTAGAAATTAATAGTTTGGGAAAAGTTCAGTTGAAAAGATCGCATAATTACTTTTACCAGGTAATATCGTGACTTTAATTGTAATTAGGTACCAAAATATGAATTTAACATTTCAGATTCAAGGACAACTGGCAATTACGAATGCAACAATATGCTATTTTGTTGTATATACAGGAGATAAAAATGATTTGTTTATTGAAGAAATCCACTTTCATGAAACTATGTGGCAGTCAATTATGTTGCCGAAGCTGAAGGATTTTTATTTAAAATGTATTGCACCCAATATTATTGAAGATCGCCTATCACGTGGTTTAAAATGCAGAGATCCTCCCAGTATTATAGAAGCTCAAGAAGTTGCAAAGAAAAGAAAACGAGAAAAAGAAGGGGGTAGCATGTAGCATGCATTAAGTAAAAAGTCTGACAATTATATGATAAGACTGGGCGCTGTAAGAGCAGGTTTCAACTCGCAAGACGATTTACCGGACATGGTTGTGTGCGCCTGTGTGTTGTCGATCGAAAGACACCAAACACGTCGTTGTAACTTGTTTATTTGGTGTCAGCACTCGTTAGAAGCGGACTGTGTGTAGTGCCTGCGCCGGATTTATGGCGAACAAAAAAAAAGTCGAGCAGCGCATCAACTCGAAGTTTCGAGTGAAACTCAAGAAATCTCCCGACAGAATGTCCTCAACTGTTGAAAGAAATTTACAAGGAAACATGTATGTCACGTGCAATGGTTTTTATGTAGCATAAGAGATTTTCCGGGGGTCGGGAAGAAGCCGAAGATGATGAACGCAAAGGGCGCCTCAGCACATCAAAAACCGACGAAAACGGTGAAAATAGTAATTTACGATACAAGTGCGTAAAGCAACTGTTTAGGCACGAGTGGGGTAGAGTTAAAACGCGAGTGAGCGAGCGTTTTAAGCCCCGCGAGTGACTAAAGATGCTTTACTTATGTGTATCGTACAATATTTTATCTACGATAGAATCTGAAAAATACGGTAAAGATAAAAAATATTTTACATGTAAATTAGAATTACTAGCAACTGGTCCTAATTTTGAGTGTTTTAAAAATGTTAAAACACGTTGCTACTAACTACGTGCCTAATGAAATTTTTTAAGCACGTTGCTATTAACAACGTAAACTAATAAAAACATGTTATTAAACAGTCGTTTTACAAACTTAAAACTGCCAACTAAAAGGCAATTTTACACACTGTCGTAGATAAAATCAATGAAATCATCAGAAAAGATCGACGTCTGAATGTGAGAGTGCTTGCAGAAATGGTAAATATTAACAGAGGGACAGTTCGACAAATTCTACATAACAAGTTGAACATGCAAAAAGTGTGTGCTAAAATGGTCCCCATAATGCTCTTTCCGTGAAGCAATTTTTGGCGGATAAAAGAATCCCTGTACTTAACCAACCACCGTATTCGCCGGATTTAGCTCCCTGCGACTTTCACCTGTTCCAAAAAGTGAAGAATTGTTGAAAGGGACCCGCTTTGAGGCTTTAGAACAGGTAAAGAAAAAAACGGCAAACCTACTTCGTAGTCTCACATCAGAAGACGTCCATAATGTTTTCCAGCACTGGAAAAAACGTATGCAACGCTGTATATTTAGGGAAGGGGAGTACTTTGAAGGGGACCATTGTTAAATTGTATTATTTTTAAAATAAAGTACATATTTTACACCAGTCTTATAATATAATTGTCGGACCTCGTATGTATGGTTTACTGTTATTATATGATTTTTGCATTTGGTTGCTTTAATTACACAATATTTCGTAAAATTGTTTGAAAAACAATACAATATAAGACCACAATGAAAAATTCCCGAAAATTCCAGGTTCTTTTGAAATTTCCTGGATTTCAGAATTTTAGACGCCATGAATACACAGATGTCAGTTTAAAATCTACATAAATTACTACATGTGTATGTGTGTGTATGCACAAGAAGCAAGTCATAATCAAGTTTCCTGTGCACGAATTTTTAAATTCATAATTCGCGCCGTACTGTCCTAGTGCGGACAGCAAAATAAATGAAATTACGTTTTGTTTCTTGCTTGTGCTTTTACACTCCCCTCCCCGCCAGATTGGGTCGTCTGTCTGGCACACAGAACAATACTGCACCTGGCAATATTTATTGATGACGTAGACACCGTAACAGCAGATTGTGAAGTGACATCTATTCAACAATAGCCAAACGATTGCACCACTGAACCTTCAATTTCATGGTATTATTTGGGATAACAGCATTTCGTATTGTTGAACTGCAAATTTCTCAAAAACTAGAGGATATTTTCAAGCACCGTTTGTTTTATTGCAAAGAAAATTTTGAATTCTCGGTGATGGGTTACTCTGGTTTGTATTGGTTGTAAAATAAATTAGCACTGAACGCCCACAAGAGTCAAAATTTACCCGAACATTTCACGCGATATTTAACAAAGTATATCTACGTAAATAATTTTAATATTGGGCTGAAAGTAACTCACACCGTACAGACATGTATGTAGATTAGGAATAATCAATAAAATTGCAAATATATTCAATACTTTCTACAAAATTGGCGATAAACTAGTAGCATGTTTTCCTATTCTTAAGCACTTGTAAGACAAGGTACAAATGATAATCTTTCGTCTCCTAAATCCCAGCCTTAAGTGTTCTTAAATTATGTTGCTTAAACGTAGGAGGGAGATTATTGTAAGTTTTATAAATTTGGTATTGAAAAGAAAGCTCAAATAAGGTCGTTTTATGTGTAGGTGGAGATATTAAAATTAGTGTATAATGGGTTTCCTATCCAATGATGAGATGGGCGGACCATTTAGCTTGCAATATGGCCATGTTGCATTATACATGGACTTCCCTGTACCTATATGATCAGCTCCAATAGAACATAAACCTTGCACTCTTGCTCAAGCGAAAATAGCCGAAATGGCAAAAGAGAAATTGCGAATGTTAATGCTTACAAATGCAATTTTTTTGTATTAGTTGTCACTAGCTCAGCAATATATTCTATAAATGATTTTAATTAATGACTAAATAAGAACTAACCTCTGTTAATTTACATATCGTATGAGCACCATTAACAAAGAAACAAACAAAAAAAAAGTTCATCAACGGTGCTTTTGAAATTTTTAAGTCATGTGTCTTATAACACCAGAAAATATGAAGCTTTCATCTGATATTTGTTACAAAATGAGGTTATGAGCTTTTTCTTCTGCAGGCTTTGGAAATATTTCTGTTGCGTTTATTACTGGAAGTCTTGATTAGGGTTATGATCACATTGCGATATTAGGTACTGTCAGTCATGGTCTATCAAATGTCGGTGACAAAGATTCGGTATAATTTTCTGGTATTATAATACCCACCACTTCAAAATTCCGAAGACATGTTTGATAAAGTTCCTTTTTGCTCATGCTATAGTTTCCATTTATATTTTACATGTTTTTCTTACTCTCCACTGATAATAATTATTATAAAATAAAATAAAATAGTAGATTCTAAGTAATATTACAAGTATATGTCTTGCGATTGTTTACGTTTGATTCTTTTATGTAGGTATGTGCTTTTACCTAGTTGATAAGTTCCTTAACTTGGACATTGATAAATACTACTAAATAACTTGGCACATATTTTCTGTATGAACTTTTCAATGGTAGGGGGAGTTCTGCATGTATCTGACTGTTGCGACAAAACCATTCGGCATTAACTGCTTCTTTGTTTTGAAACACTTGTAGTTTGTTAATTCGAGTTTTAGATGTTGCCCCCCATATTGCACAACCGTATCTTATAATAGGACTTAATGCTCGAATATAGCATTTATAATGAACTGGTTGGTTATTTCTAACTTTGTGGGATTGCTGTATCTTCTCAATGTAAAATGTTGGCTTTAGTTTTACTAAGGTTAATTTGCAAACACCAGTTCTTACACCATTGTTGCACCTCGTCTACGCCATTTTGATAGTCTGCTCAAAGTTTTCGGGCGGAGTTATGATTGCGGTGTCATCGGCAAACATGGCTAGGTCTGCGAATATTGGTTCTTTTATATCGCTAGTATATACGTTGTACAATACTGTACCAGGAATTAATCCTTGTGGCACGCCAGCTTTCTATACCTTTATGTTGACAGTGTATCATTAATGCTGACGGAAAAACGAACCATATTGATGTTCTTTATGTATATTATTGCGATACCCCCCTCCCCTGCTTTGTCAAATTCTCTATCTGTTCTTGTGATACAGTAACCCGGTATGTTAAATGTTTGATTTGATAGTAAATGAGTTTCAGTGATGCATACTACATCTACTTTATGTCTATTTAGAAATTCTATAAACGTCGATCTTTTTATTTAAGTCCATTGGCGTTCCAATTGGCTATCTTTAAATTATTTATTACACTTTATTTATTTGTTGCCATTGCTGAGTATATTGGTGACAAGTGACATAAAGAACTCTTTAATTTGGTCCATGTAGGGTTTGCTAAAATTAATTATTTTTTTATTATAGATGAGTCTAAGTTTTCCTTAAGTGTGTATTCGTGTGTGTGATTTGTTTGGCTAGTGTTACGCTCATTTTGTACTTTTGCATGCAATTATTTGAAATAATTAGATTTAGCAATTCACATTTATTTCCTAAATATACAACACATTTTCCTTAAATGGCTAAGCAACCCTCTTAACATCATTCTCAACCTTTGAATACGGTACAGTTTATTAGCCTGGCACATACACCTGCATTCTTATAGTTTGTCTTGTTTTTTCAAATTTTTTAAATTTTGATAACCTGAGATTGTGGACTGCTATTGGCATATTTTCATTATTTCCATCGCCGATTCGGTCATGAGAAGTTGGTGCCCTGCGTACATTTTGCTTCATTAAGCTTTCGATATAGCTGTCTTAATTTTGGAAAGATATGTGAGGCATAGTAACCCTTTGGAACGCCATGGAAGCTTTTGTGTGTTGCTGCCGGGCGTTCGCTACCCTTTATAGCGAATACGTTGAGCCTCCTCTCCGATTGGCCGGTGTGTAAAGCTGTTCGTCACCATGCGTCAGCTTTCTTTTATTACTCACCAAACTTATTTTGATCTGGGATGGTTTTTCGTATTAGTGTGATGTGTTTTTCCTGGGACATGCGGTGCACTTGCGAACCTGCGCCGGCGTGTTGTCTATTCCTGTGGCTGAGGTTTGCTGCCATTCTTCTGCGACCACTGCATCGTAACACCTAACGAGGTTCGTCAGCAGCCCGTTACGAGGCCATCTTTGTGGCCGATGAACTGTCTGGTTGCCACGTTCACCAGCTCTGCACCACGTACCGTATGTACCTACCTATGAGAGGTTTTTGTAGTGCTGTGGTTATACATTGTTTGTTGATTTGAGTTTATAAGCATGAGCTTTTTGGAATTGCTATAATAGTATTTGGTGTATTACGATTTGTGTGCGTTACTTGCGTAATTAGATTTTTTATTATTTGGTATACTTATCCGGTTGTTTAGCAGCCGCTTTTAGATTGCTTTGATATGTTTTGCGGTTGCTTTAATAATCATGTTTTTATGTACGCGTAACAGCCTAGTGCGTTAACCTCGACGTCAATTTTGAGTTTGCCATAGAAATGTCAAAACTGTGCTGTGGCTATGCTACCGCTTACGGGATTATAACTGTGTTTAACTATCTTTCCGTTTCTAAATTCATTGTCAAGTTGCGGGTTTAGAAAGATGGCAAGTAATGACTTGAAGCTTTTCAAAACGCCATATGAATTTATTATAGGTCCTAGCACCCCTTGTGAGATCTCTGAAACTGCAGGTACCGCCCCGCCTAAATTTTGCCAACTATCGGGGTTGAACGTTGGCCTTACCTTATGTTTGCGCTATTCGCACCCCATGGATCGCACTCCGCCTAACGGAGTATATTTGAATATTTAGAACTTTTTGGTTTTGATCTTAGATGTCGATCTCCGCTTTACGGTGACCGCTGTTGTATTTATAATCAGACTTGCTTTTACATTTAGTTATTTGAGTTATGATTTGAACCCTTAACTAGGTGATTACGTAGCATCTAACTCCATTCTGGCTAGTCTTGAATTACGTAGCACTATTCGTTGTTTTATAGGTCAACTTGTAATATTTATTTGTGATATTATGTATTTGCTGTGATATATTTATATTGTTTGTAGGTTTGTTTATATGTATATTGTTGGTGTGTATTTTTATGAGCTTGTTGGGCAGTATAGAACCAAGTGATGAATAAATCCCGTTAGTATATATTGGTTATGCTATTATTTTGGTTTGCTTGGTATATCTCTTACCTTGGCGAGGTGCGACCCAAGGATTTGTCTACGTTGAGGACCTAGCGCCCTCTCCTTTAGTTTCTTTTTTAGCTCTGGTGGAACCCCGACCCTCTCGACTAGTTAGCCAACCTATGCCGATATTTACCACCTGGAAAAACACCTAATACAACTTTCCCCAACAGGTAAGGGCCTCCCTTCGCCATCCTTCGTTACAGTAGTTATAGTTTAAAAGAGTTCCTTGAGTTTTTGCCATTCGTGCGCGCGAGTCACTTGCTAGTATGCAGGCCGTTCATACTGCGTGTGCGCGCGCCTGCTTACGTCTGGACGGCCGGCGGCCGGCGACCGGCGGCATCGGCTCTTGTAATATTAGATGTTAGCTTCAACATAACAGGATCTTATTTTTCTATCATTGAAGTTTATTATTTCGCATTCTGCTGTCATATTTTCCTCTATTAACTCAGTTACTTCTTCTACTACTATCTTCGACGTTTTCGACTGGATGTTCTTCTATTCTACACGCGCACAAATTATTGCGTATGGAGTACTGTTCCAAAGCAGATAGTTTTTCTTGTAATAAAATATTTTTACCTTCTAGAGCACTAAACACTCTTAAATTTAACAAATTTGTAATTTAGAGCACTTAACATTTTATCACTAATTCTAGTAACAAATTCATTTAAGAACATTTTATTCTCCAGAGAGGCTGTTATGAAATTGCATACACTCTGATTTATTTCAGCTATCTGCTCCCTAATTAGAGGCATTTTAATTGCAAACTTGTATATATTAGATTTAAAATATGGAAGACCTACCTTGCTTGAAAGCACGTCTAGTCGCAACAACGCATTTACGAAAAATATAATAGAGCATAGCTAAAATAGTTAAGAAATATGTGCAAGGGACTTGGCATTTTTAGAAAAGGTAAGTGCAAATACCATAAAATCGTATAATGTGAAAAGAACGGTTAATTATAATTCAAGCAACGTATTAGGAACAAGGCAGGCGAATATGGTACTCAAAAAACTTCTAATTTATATGCTGTGACAAACAGCATAGTTGCATCACGTGATTATGACGAAAATTAATAGTGAACAATATTAATCAAACAAGAACACAGCTTGATTTCAGTTCTTTAAAGAAAGCCACTAGATCAAAGAACGTAGAACCAAAAACTTACCCATTTCATTTTACATATTTCACCACTTTATAGTAGATTTCTTCCTTTCCACTATCTCTTTATCGCCTATAGCTTCTAGTAGTTATAAGCAATATAAATAATAGGTTCATCAATGTCATAATTAGTTCTAGAACTCGCACTGAATCTGAAAAACGCTACCGCGGAAGCTCCTTTAATAAAATCATAACTTTTTTGTTCTATCAATGAGCAACCATAATCTACAATTAATCTCAATGGTATGAGCATTGAGTATTTCACAACTTCCCGCAATCGCAAGGTCAGCGAGTTTAAAAATGTAAGTAAATTGGTACTGCTGCTATGACTTGTAGTATGCATCAATCTGTAAGTGCCGAATTATCACAACAGCTCGAGTAAATCGATAGAGGATCGCATACGTAAACAAAACGCTCACCAATACTTTTGCCTATAAAAGCCAAACTTAAGCCGAGCAGTTCAGTACAGGTGCTGCTTTCGAATCGTGATACTGAATTTCACCAAAATGGTTATTTCCATGGACAGATGGAAGGGAAAGGTGGCCGTTGTGACAGGCACCAGCGCTGGAATTGGGGCTGCTATTGCAGAACGCCTTGTTGAAGCTGGTCTTAAGGTATTGAGACTGTTAATTTTATAGGTAGTTTAAGTAGTATCACTTAGTAACGCTTCAAATAGTTTTCTTACTAATGTGAATATGATACAAAGCGAAAGACTTTATGTTCCATAGTGTTCAATTTATTTCTTCTTTATATTCTTTTAAAATGTTTACGACTGCCATCCTCTCGTACATGCTTTCTCCATTTTTTACCCATACATCTTTGTGGAATCCTCTTTCCTATTTTGATTTTTGCATCCCCTTCCGTCATGACTTTCGAAGTCTTTCTTCTTTTTTTCAAACAGCACTGATTGCAACAGTTTATTGGGCTGTCTCTCCCAGCCCTCCCTTTAAGCATTGGTGCCATATTAATTCCAGCTAGTTTATCTATCTACTATAGTTACCGTGTAAATAAAACTTCTGATGGTCATTTTCTCAGCAGTAAATTTCGTTAATCGCGTAGCGCTGTAGAGAATCGAAGTTGGCATTTCAGCTCAGCAAACCACTAAGATGTATTCACATTATGTCGCTTTCACGGCTATTATTATTAAGTAACAAACGACTTTTTCGGGATTGAACCGTGTCATTGTTGAGGTCGAAGAAATCAACGTTTCCCCACTTTTGCAAGGCTCTTCATCAAGCGGAAAAGCAAAAGAGCATGGTAACTCAATGTGTAAACCATGCCAGAGGTGAAACTGTTTTGCAAGGGAAGGGATAGCAGCGCACGGAAACTCAACGTGTAAACCACGCAGTAGGCAAAACTCTTCTAACGATAAGCAAGTGCCGTCGCGGTTTAGTGAAGGCGTTTGCCACACATAGGGAAGGGGAAAGTCTTCGTCCCGATTAAGATTGTTACGGTGTTTGTAAATTTCAAGGGCCTCGCGAATCTTTCTGCTAACGAAGAATGGGGTATTGCAGATAATTCAAGTTTGATCAAAAAGGATCTTATGGTCGGCATCGCGTTGGTGTTCGGTGATGGCTGATGATGAAAGGAGACCCGACTTGAGACAGCGCTGGAGCTCAGAGGTGCAAGCTTTCACTGAAAGTCTTGTTTCATCAATGTATGCAGCATTACAAGAGCAAGGGGCTCTATAAACACCTTTAAAAACATAGCGTTTAATGTGAAAGAAGAACCTGTTAAAGTTTCCTTCACCTAAATATAAATTAAACACTATGCCATCTAAACGTGCTTATAGAGTCCCTTGCTCTTGTAATGATGTATACATTGGTGAAACAGGACGTTCAGTGAAAGCTTGCATCTCTGAGCACCAGCGCTGTCTCAAGTCGGGTCTTGTTTCATCATCAGCTATCGCCTAACACCAACGCGACACCGGCCATAACATTCTTTTTTTAAGAAACTTTTATTATCTGCAAATCCCCATTCTTCTTTAACAGCAAGATTCGCGAAGCCATTGATATTTACAAACACTCTAACAATCTAAATCGGGACGAAGGCTTTCCCCTTCCTTCTATGTGGAAAGTGCTAATTCCTAAGCCCCGCCTACCGCCATTGAAGCGCGCCGGCAGTTGCCTATATTTCTCGCCTTTCTCCTACCGAGCGTTTGAAAAGTTTTGCCTCTGGCGTAGCTTACACGTTGGCTTACCGTGATCTACTATCCCTTCCCTTGCAAAAGAGTTTCGCCGCTGGCGTGGTTGACAAGTTCAGTTACCGTGCTATTTTTCTTTTCCTCTTGATGAAGCCTTTTACGAAAGTGGGTCAAACGTTGAGTTCTTCGACATCAATAATGACCCGGTCCAATCCCGGAGGTCGTTTGTTACTTAAAGATGTATTCACTCTAAGATACATATAAATAACCCAAACCGACATACCACATCTCCTTGTCGTAGGTCGTAGGATTGTCCCGTCGCAAGGAAAGAGTACAGGCCCTCGCAAAGAAACTAGCTGGAAAAAGAGGACAGCTTTACGCCGTGAAAGCTGACATCAGAAAAGAAGCGGACATCTTGGCAGCTTTCAGCTGGATTAAGAAAAACGTGGGACCAGTTCACATTTTGGTAAACAACGCAGGCATAGTCAGGATGACTGACTTGATTAATGGTAACACGACGATGTGGAAACAAGTGTTGGACACTAATGTGCTTGGTCTGTGCATTGCTACAAGGGAGGCAGTTAAGAATATGAGAGCTAACAATATCGATGGCCACATCGTGCACATCAACAGCGTCGGGGGTCACATAGTGCCGAATTTGCCTCAATTCAACGTTTACCCTGCCTCGAAGCATGCTGTCACTGCGTTAACAGAAACCCTCAGACAGGAGCTTAACTCCATCGGAAGCAAGATCAAAATAACGGTAAGCTTTACGTTCAACCTTTCTCAGAAACTCTGTAGAAAAAGAAGAATCCAACATACAAGAATAAAGCAATGTTTCGTAAATGCATTTTTAGAGTGTCAGTCCTGGGAGCACCGAAACTGAAATTATTCAAGCCACTGGATCTGCTGTACCTAATGAAATTGAAGAGTATGTCAAGAAAACAAATGCGATTTTAAAAGCTGAAGATATAGCGGATGCCGTTTTATACGCAATTGCTACGCCACCACATGTACAGGTATCGTATATACAATTTGATGCACAGTCAGAATTGTACAAATTTATTTATTTACAGATTCACGAACTGACAATTAAACCTATTGGGGAGATATTTTAGAATAAACGTACTATGTATATCAACATATTTAGTCAAGTGAAGTAGAATTAGGAATTTCCATTGACACTATTATTTATCTCTTATCAGCTTATCACCATTTCATTATCATTGAAAACTGCTAAACTAATAAGTTAATGGGTGCAGTTTTATATGTGTAATGTTTTTATCCTAAGTAAAGGTACTCGATAATTTTATATTTGGCAATAATTACATAACATTAATGTATACATGTCTAGTTAAACTTTAGTAGGTACCGAAAAAATACAAAATAGCAATGTTTTTATCTAAACAAATTCTACTATTTAAAAAGAGTAATCGCGTCAGTTGTGATTCGTGATAGTGGTGATTTATCAGCTCTGAATTTGCATCATCCCTATACTTCGAGTGGTAACATATTTTTACTTATCTTGTCAGAAACGCAGACGCAGATAATAATACCGAAAGAAAAACCCCAAGGCAGCCGTTCGGACCGGCTTGCCTGAGTACTCTATTTCCTGACGTTATTCTATTTCTATCAACGTCATATAGCGAACAACAAAGACAACAATCCAGTTTGAAATCCTCCAACATTAATTTATCAAGAATCCTAGGATATTACCCCGATGGAAACAACAAATCAAAGTGCAAAACGTGACTTATCCTCTATATCTACTCCATCTCCAGATGAGTCCAACAAGCGTTATTTATTTGAACCCGATAAACTTATCTCACAAAACAAATTTCATGCGCTAAGTGTAGAAATCACACCAGCTAATAATTCCACAAGTACTACAGTAATAAAACAAGCTAAAATACCTCAAATCTTCTTACATGAAGCAACCAACTATCAAGAGGTTTCAATAGATATACAAAAGATAGTAACACAAGAATTCACAACTACTTGCGCAGAGAAAATGTGCAAAATAAATCTCAATAATGCAGACGATTGTAGGAAACTAACAGCGTATTACGATCAACATAAAGTTAAATATCATACGTACCGAAATCCTGACGCATGTAAATAATCGGTCATCATAAGAAATTTACCAATATCAATAGGTGTATAAGAAATAAAAAACGAGCTCTCCAAATCATTCCAACTAATTAGTGTAACTCGCTTTCATAATAAAGACAAATCTCCTATCCCAATATGTGCTGTGTTGCTTGAACCGGATAACAAATCAAAAGAAATTTTTAAATTAAACAGGTTATTTCATTGCGTTGTGGTAGTTGAACAACGAAGAAACACAACAGATATCCCGCAATGCCTCCGTTGCCAGCCTTACGGACATACTCACAACTATTGTAAACTATCTCCTCGATGTGTTAAATGCTCAGGAAGCCATATATATACAGACTGTCCAAAATTTCCAAACGTCGAACCCCAATGTGTGAACTGCGGCTAAATGCACCCGGCAAATTTTAAAGGGTGTGAATAAACCATACTGAAAAACAGATCATCAGGTTCTAATTTTAATGCTGTAAGCAAATTTACATGTAGCAATTCATTTTCTTTCAACAGCCACGTCTTCATCAATTATGAACGTTTCTTTTCATTACATTTTTTAAATTTCTTCTTAACAATGGAAGTGCACGCCACTGCCGTACATTGATACAATTTGTACAAACCGTCAACATAAAATTGCTAAAAAGTCGCAATGTATATGGTACTAAACGGACTACACGCATTGTAACACCGGCTTTGTAATTGCTCAGCAAACAGTTGTACCAATAAGGACTGATTTGTGACTAAAACAGTGCTCGAGCTCGAATACAATCATTTTCAATGTCTAGATTGCACCACATTTGCTTATAAGAAATTGCCTTTACCCTCGTATTGCATTACATTTCGAGAGCATTGCATTTTTAAATAAGCCTGTCAACGTACTACGTTTTCAGCTACAGCGCATTTCGCCATCGCGTCACATTGAAACTTCTCACCTCAATTCTACTGCTTCAGCGTTTCCGGCCATAATTGCCACTTAAGTTTAGGCCCTGTTTCGAATTGCCCCCATCAGCTGTCACTGCTGCCAGCTGCTCGGCGCATTGATACAAGCGAGTGTGTTGACACATAACTCATGTTATGTTTACATACTTTGTGGATGTTGTTTTACATGTTTTACTCGCTATCGAATAGCTACCTAGCGGTCTCATTACTTGTTGCAGCATAAAAACTACTTTAAGACAAGAGCGTCAGTTTTTTGCAGCACGAAATGGTTTCTAAGACAAAGCGTCAGTTTGTTACATTACAAAATCGGGAAATTTTCGGATCGATCGCCCCAATCCCCTTACGATGGGCATTAACAGATATTGCCGGGTCACTCAGTAGAGAAGAGGAATTTTTTACGATCTTAGATTAGGGCTACGATCTCATAAAGGAAATACAGACGTTATTTGCCAAGCGCCACCACTCTTCTGTTTAAATCAGGACACACACTACAAGTAGGCTCATTGTGAAAGTGGAACCAACGAATCCAACCTCTCTGATTCTACCTTGGCAATGCTTGACCGGCGAACACAAGCAGCTGAATCGAACTTACCTTGACTTGCATTCTCTTACAGCCGTCTGAATGTACAAAAAAAATACACAAATACACATGCAAACATCATTAAACCATTAATGAAAAACACACATAATTAAAATTCAACTATATTAATGTAGAAAAATATATAGGTGACAATAAACATCAAAATAATTACTCGTTATAGTTAAAAAAACCGATAATTGTTAGTGAGGTTAATGGCGCAACGTTTAAACTGTTCACATGTGGTAAAATTGGCGACAAACGATATAACTATTTAAAAAAACGATGACAATTTTAAATTTACACAAAGAAACTGCTTTACAACAATAAAAATTGTCAACAAATACTCAAAAGTCACTTTAACATCACTTCACCGTATATTTACGCTCGTTACACTTACCATAAACTAGCACAATACCTTTGAAGGAATTCAGCTGTTCTGGTGACGTTGTCTAACCAATTGCGGGTTGCGTACAAGCTATTGCCTCTAACGGAACGATAGGAAACTACATAGGGCGATAGTCAAGCAGGCTTAAACGGAATTGTATTTCCAGGAAGGGTAAAAATAAAACACGGACGAAAAGCAGGGTAACGATACGATACACGAGATTTCCAAGAACGACAGTTTAGCTCACAGACGAGGTTTCCATTTAAAATTCGCTTCAAGCATAATTGGAGGTGCCTACTCCACGACGCAAAAGATCCCTCGGCCAAATATTTATCAACAGGTGACTTAACACAGTGCTTGACGAACGACACCTATCTGGTTTCAACACTTTCTACAATTGCGACATACGCTGCGATTCAAATGCCCCGCTGGCAAACAACCACCAACACCTCTGGACAGTCTTCGTGCCGGCCGCTAAATGCTTGCTCCTAGCTAAAATATTAAAGCCAAATGACTACACGCAGGCGTTGCTTAATTTCGAACTATGTTCAACTTATGTGAACCGCAGGGAAGTCCTATTATGGTGTAATCCTAAATCAGCAATTTGCTTGGAACCTCGGGGGAAGTCCTGGCCTGTATGGACGATAAAATTGCAGACAATGAGCCGGCAGGCAATGGCACAATTCTAGAATGCGATAAGGTACATTGCGTCATATGCCATGCGAGAACAAAGCTAAATTTAAATTTAAATATCGAAGTACGAAAATAAGTTGAGAGACGCTAATATTCGAAACGAACGGAATTAAGTTTTGAAACCTTGCTGAACTTTTGTTTTGGGCGTAAATGGATCGGGAAAAGAACTAAAAATGGGAGAAAAAGTAAAAAAGCGTTAAATGCGAAAATTGTTCTTTACATACTTAAACCTTGTTATATTGAAATTATCAAATATATTTTCAATTACAGCATAGTTACTTTTTTCTAATGCTGTATAGGCTGTTGGCTACAACAATTCATACAACCCGCACAATCACCCTTTGTTCCCTCACCAATGCAAATATTTAATTGAAAACTTAGATCTTCTTCAGTGTCATTTTCGTTGTCGTCACTATTAGTGTCGTGATCAGGGGTTGTCACCATAAGCTGGGATTGTTCTTTTTGTAAAGTAAAATTTTTTTTAGAAAAATGAATCAATTCTTGTTTTATGGTGTCTGGTGGGATGTTCACTAGCTTTGAAATTGAGACAAAAGCGAAATCAGGAATATTTTCTCCGTTTAGTTGAGCAGTATGTTGAAAAGTACTCGGATCAAAGAAACTGAAAGTTCTGTAAACCTCCCCATTTTTAGTAAATCGGTCTTCCGTGCTTTGCATTAATTGATTAACAATAACTTTATAACTTTTAACTTTTTTTGAATTTTGTAAAAACATTTGTGCAATTTTTTTTATATTATTAAAAAAAATGTGTGCACATTTTGGCCTCCAAACTGGATTGGCCTACCGGGCATTTGCCCGGTTGCCCGGTGTGCCAGTCCGACACTGGTTGAGCCACAACAAACAAATTTAAAAAGGTACTTGTAATTGTAACAAACGAATAATCAGTTTACTGTAATTTTTATTCTATGACGAACGATATAGCTGTATCATATTTACACAAAAAGGGTATTAAGGTAATTATAATGTGTATAATGCGCAATATGAATAAAACAATGCAGCTTGAATTAAATTCCTGAAAGGAACAGTCTACCCACTGAATCAAAGAAGATGTAACCGAAGAATAACCTATTTCATTTTACAAAACGTTGGACTCTATATTGTTATGATATATGATGCAGGAAGCTTAATCATATTAAAGAAATATAAAAAAAAATGAACTAATAAATTTGAACAGTTACAATAATTAAATCTTAATGGATATAAAATTTTAGATTTCAATGATGAAAGTAATAGAAACAGAGCTCTTGTTGCGTTATTCATTGTGATTCATTAAATACTGGTAGGCTAATTTGAATGTATTGAAATTAATAGTTGGATATAATAAAATCAAACCAAGGTTACATTGACAATTGTGTTTGTTAAGCAAATTTTGTATTAGTATTATTGAAAAAATAACTAAAATAGTGTGCATAAATAATCCTTTATCTAATAGACGTGTCTGTCCGGGACGCTGTTTTGTCTGTCTGGGACGCTGTTTCATCAGCCAAACCGTAAGAGATAGAGAAAAAAGTTATTAAAGTTATATGTTTGGAATGGTCATGTCAGGTCAGGAATCCAATTTCAGTCTCTAACACTAATTATTATCTTAATTATAACTTTAACTTTTTAGGTTAGATGCTAGGCAAATTTTATCAAGGCGAATGCGAATGGTAGTTTGCTACCAACAATGACGTCATATACGTACGTGTGGTGAATACGCGTTCTATTTGCAAAACGGCCTTTTTTGTTTTATTAAATGAGACATTTATCTCACTGGACTGCTAGTCGTTACTATTAGATATAAAAATTTGTTTAAAACAGTTACGTAAATAGGACTCAAGAAAACAGACGTAATGTAAAATTTGGTTAAAGCAATATTGAAAATAAAACGAATTTCTGCTTGATTTTTATATAATTTGATATGGTAATATGAAGTGGTTAATGAGAAGTTATTAATACTGTGATGCTAGCTGGGGCTTCGTAATAATTTCAGGTTTATATATAATTTGAAAAGTGCCCCTGTAGCATTATCAATTATGCCTCTTATAAATGGTAGCTCTAGTATGGGCTAGGGTTCGGTTGGCTATTACTCTGACTTAAAAGAACAAGATTTAACAGAAACATTTATTTCCTATTACATACACGTAATAACTTACAATAAATTATATATTGAATTATGTACAAGATAATTTGTTTTGCGTTAATCCTGGATGGGTAGGCTGCCCTCTTCACAGCGGTGTAGGACCGTGGTGTTCACGACGCCAGGTTGTTGAACAATCGAGGGTTCTCACGTTTACGTTGGCAGTCCTGTAATCCCCAAAACAAATTAAAAATGACAGTTTAGTACTGATGTAAATAAACGAAAGATTCGAAATTACTTCAACTATAAAGTGACTTGATTGAAACTATGAGTTGTTTAATCTGTGTTAATATCTATGCGTTCTGGTGATAGTCAGGATGTGCATTTAGCCTTTGACCTGAGGTCGAATTCTTTCTAATGTTATCTACACTCCGACATGTGCGGAGGGCATCCACACAACATAAATATTTTAACAGGGGCGGTGAGTTTTGACTTTTGTAATACTTTGTCTAATCCCGCGTAAAATATGGGACTGGTTTTGCAATTTTCAACTCTGTGATTCAAACTGACTTTACTTAGTGTACTCGGATGTACTCTTGAAAGTAACTGTACTCTAACAGGTGTTTTGCGACTACTGGATTTGAGATTATTGTTATTTCAGTGTTCGTAGATGTTATATTTGAATGTTAGCTTTATTCCTACGGAATAAACTCAATTGAAACTCGCCGTTATTCCAGCCAAGTTTAATTGTGATTTATTCGTTCTGTAAGATTGCCTGGATCGCTCGCCTACGAAATCAAGTTATTTCGATAACCCAAATATAAGCTCAATTCGTATGCGAACGGTCGTAACAAACTTTACGAAATTGTAAGAATAAAACTTGCACAATCCGATTTCCAGATTGTGGGGAACAAACTTATTGTTTTCGATCCTAATAAACGCAGTCCGAGTCCAGAAATACGTTTATATAGGCAGGTACCTGGGGGAAATCGAGTTGTTAGTTCCAATTCTTCAGGTCGGTTTCTGGTCTGAGTTTGGCTGAAGGCCCTGGTTAATTTAGGTCGGTTTGGCTGGTTGGAGACGCGGGACCTTCCGCGGCCAAAGCCAAAGGCGACAGGAGGCCGGGTTAGTTTCTGGTGACGATCTCCTCGAGTCAGCTGCTCGGATTTGGTTTTAAACACGGCGATCGACTCTCTGGATTAATCGTGCATTCTGGAAGGAGTGCGCCCCGATCGATTCTCCGCACCGCTCGCGTCGATCGCTAATCTTGCCAGTTCGAGCGCTTTGAAAAATTTCCATTGTTGTAACGTTCATTGTTGGCGTAGACGAAAATTAAGCGCTATTAATTTTAAATTAATTTTGATCGAGCTTAATTCGGAGAGAAACGTTACAATACAGTTATTTGAATATTGGAATACAATAAATAATAATAGTTGATGGCGATTGGATTTATTGGTACAGTCGCGGAAACATAAACCGAAACAAGTCATGTAAGACAACTTTTCACAATTTGAATATTGCAATTTTGCCTTCCTAATTGTTCATGAAATCCTATCTACCACATACCAATGAACCAAAAAGAACTTGTTGATGCAATATAAGCAACTTGGGATAGCACCAACAATGAATTCATTCAGACAATTTAACTTAGACAAATTTTAGTGTCCCGCTTTATATTTCCGCAGCTGTACAAGCGACATATAAGAGGAGGTAATTTTACAATAATTATTAATTGATTTGGATACTTGGTGCATGGTGCTTGAGACGTTTGGGTATCTGAAAATAAATGGGACAAATTTATAATTGGAATCAATCAAAGGAGACAAACTTACCAGGACAACAGATTGTGTGACGAGGATATCTAGGGGTTGCTGATAGCTGTGATGGTTGTATCCAGAAAGAGCAGTAGCAGCTAGGAGGATCAGGAACTTACAGCAGAGACTAGGACGGAAGAAAGGAGCCGGGTAGTTGTTTGGTTTTGAAGGAGCCGGTAGCATATTGACAGGGCTTGGATCTGTGGTGAAGACATGCAGGAGGAGTAATAGCTGTGATGGTTGTATCCAGAAAGAGCAGTAGCAGCTAGGAGGAAGAGTGATATCTAGAATGAGTCAGGACTGGATTTTGGAGCCGACGTCAGTTTGACAGGTCAAAAAGGGGTTTGCTGTTGCTGAATGCTGTGGTTTGTTCGAGACGGAATACAGTGGTGAGTGTTGTTTTTGGTGAGGACATAAGCAACTAATACAGGTTTGTTAAGATAAGTTAATAAATAAATGTTGAATAACTATCAATTTTGAAAGCAAGTGACATAAACTGAGGTTAATAATTGCATAACGTATTTGAATGGTAGTAAATGTCAATGTGAGATACATTTGTCAGTACACCTTGTTGAATTAATTTGAAAGTCAAGTTTGACATTTAACGTCATTGATAGTCAGAGAGTTAAAGGTTAAAATTTTGAATGCTTCAAAAAGTAGCAGACTAGATTTGATGAACCCAGCCCTGATAAATAAGAGTTCTCGATAAAAAGTAAATATCATTGTGATATTTAATTAATTCAAAGAGTCAAGGCATAGTTTACTTGGTAAGCTATAACATAATTAATGGTTGATTACGTAACGAAATACATGCTTGGCATTTAAAAGGTGTGTCATAGCAATATATTGTAACACTTTCGCTTGGATTATTTTTAATTTTCCCTGAGTCATTGGAGCTCAGAAGAGTATATTGCTACTTTACTTCTTATCATTTTACCCTTTTATCTCGTATAGCATCTAGAAGTGAACATTTAATTCGACAATGTCATAATTAGTTCTAGAACACGCACTGAAGTTGGACAACGATATCAAAGAAACTCTTTTTGTAAAATTTGTTTCAGAAATTAGCAGTCACAAAATACTATTAGCAAGGGTATTTAATAACATGTCGTAAGCGCAAGGTCAGCGAGCGTAGTGACGCCGTGACTTGTAGTTTGCATTCTTCTGTAAGTGCCAAATTATCACAACAGCTCGAGTAGATCGATAGAGGATCGCTAACGTAAACAATACTTTTTACTATAGGTAAAAACCAAACTTCAGCTGAGCAATTCAGTACAGTTGTTGCTTTTGAATTGCGCTACTTAATTTCACCAAAATGGCAATTTCCATGGACAGATGGAAGGGAAAGGTGACCGTTGTGACTGGAATTGGAGCTGCTATTGCAGAAAGCCTGGTTGTAGCCGGCCTTAAGGTATTGCGACTATTAGCATTTGAGGTAGGCAAGTACAAGCCAAGGCAAAGCCGCGGCTTGTTGCTTGCCGAAAATGTTAATAGACGATACATTCCGAGTTATCTTATTATATTTTTCCCGCTGCATATCGAAATTTTCCTAGTTTGTGCTGGTTTTTCACCTGTCACCAGGATTATTTTTTTGAGTCGTGTTACCTGTGAGTGTCACATGTCACATAAACACTTGCAATTATATACAAAACGTTTAAGCCTGCATCTTGCGTTGGTAATTCTATTATTTTAGGAACTTAATAGTAATATTAAGTTCCGTTGGCAAGGGAAAGCAGCAAACAAATATAATCACACGTTTTGTTACTAGGGTTGTATCACTGACTTATATGATCAGCAGCGGGAAAAATTATACCCTGTGACAATGAAACTACTACCCACGGTGGCATTTCGAAACGGCTTGAGATAGAAATATACAATTCAGTATGTGGCGCATAACATTGCTGTAGTTTCGATTTTCTTTATATATTATGTGAACAAATACGAACAAATACTATGTATTCTATAGTGTGCTATTTATTTGTTCTTAATCTTATGTTTTGGATTTCTATGACTGGCATCCTCTTCTACACACTCAATACTCGCAACCATTTCATGCATCTTAATGGAAGTTCCTTTCTTGTATTTAACTTTCCAAAGTCTTGACTGTATTAAGTTTTATAAGGGATTATATATCTTTGGAGAATGAATTCAATCATATACACTATATTTGTTTAATGAAATTTCTGAAGATAATATTACAACCAAAATGTTTAAAATTTGAATAAATTTATAATTATTTAACAAACTTTAAAATTTTTATGAATTCAAAACCGAAGATTTAAAATTCCCTGTAATTGCTTCTATTTATTCTTATGTTTCGTTTCTCTACGTCTTTGGGGGATGTCCGTCTTTATTTCTTTCAAACAGGACTCAGTTTATTATTATTTTGAACCTTCTTCCCCAGCACTCTCTTTAGCTTTAGATGTTGCTACAATATTTGAATTTTCATGTCAACACTTTTATTTCCATATCAGTTCTACTTTGACTATCGGCTTTCTTCTTAATAAGCCTTCTTAATCTTTTCAGTGTTGAAATAGCCACTTCTCTATTTTATGCGGGATTGCCAAAGACAAATGAGAGAAGTATTGAAATGTGCTGCAGCACTAAATTTTATTACCTTCGTGGCTCCGTCGAGAATCAAACTCGACATTTCAATTCAGCAAACCAGAAGTTCTACCACTAAGTTATATTCACCCTAAGATATGATTAACACGAACCGATCTTTTTGTCATAGGTCGTGGGATTCTTCCGTCGCAAGAAAACAACAGAGACCCTCGCAAAAAAAACTAGCTGAAAAAAGGGGATAGTTCTACGCCATAAAAGCCGACATCAGCAAGGAAGCTGACATCGTGGCAGCTTTCAGTTGGATCAATAAGAACGTGGGCCCAGTTCACATATTGGTAAACAACTCAGGTATAATCAAGGGGACTGACTTGATTAATGGGGAAACGACGTTGTGGAAAGAAGTGCTGGACACGAATGTGCTTGGCTTGTGCGTTGCTACGAGAGATGCCATTAAGGATATAAGAGCCAACAACATCGACGACCACATTGCACACATCAACAGCGTCGTGGGCCACATTGTACCGAATCTGCCTCATTTTATGTATCCTACCTCGAATCATGCTGTCACTGCGTTGACAGAAACCCTCAGCAGGAGCTGAACTCCATTGAATGCAAGATCAAAATATCTGTAAGCTCTACGTTCAACCTTTATCAGAAATTCTATAAAAAAAGAAGAATCCAACACACAAGAATAAAGTAATGTTTCGTAAATGCATTTTTAGAGTGTCAGTCCTGGAACCAATGAAACAAAAATTATTCAAGCCACTGTATCTGCAAT